>JBAMJV010003287.1:0-40000 GCA_037951105.1 Echinarachnius parma
ACACGCCCCCTCCCCCCTGCTTACAGGATTCTTAACCAATGGTCTTGGTCTCGGTCTTGAAATTTGTTGACCGGTCCTGGTCTCGGTCTCGACAATTGTGAAGGTACTTGGTCTCGGCTTCGAAAATTTTCTACAACTACCCCTCCCCCCCCCCCCCCCTTGAAAAAAATACTGGGTACGCCACTGCCTTCTTCAGGGAAACCCTCTCACTGAAGCTGGCCATCACCCCTAGACACTTGCCTGCGGATGACAGCTATAAGACACTCATGTATAGCTTCAAGGTACGTGAGGTATGTATTTATAATTATGACTTACTTACCTCTTGCAACCCGGGTGCAAACATAATAGATCCAGTTGCCCCATTGACACCTGAGACGACGTAGAGACAATTCGTACCCGGCGATTCATTGGTGTTGAAAGAGTTTTCAAATTGACATTGTTCTTGAAAGGAATCGGGATTGTTCGCGCTTCTTTCGAAGTTCCTTGTATTGAACTTCGATTCATAAGGGCACCTGTAGAAACGATAAAACATTTGAAGAGCTGGCTTTATTGAGGCGTAGCCTAACGGCGTACAAAAAAAAAAATTTAATACGTGGAGGAGTTGTTGCGATATCGGATATGCGCTTAACTTCTAAACACGGGGCCCGAGTACGAAACCGATGCTCCAGGATTTATGTCCATCATCAAAGCATTAAATCATCTTAGTTAGTCTCTACCCAAGGGTTACTATGCTCTACAGGGAGTTGAGATAATGCGCAACACTCATTGAGAGGGTTATTGAACTGTACCTGATGGCTAATGCTCATTATAATGCGCCTTTGAATTTAAACTTATTGCATGGCGGCTACCATTGTTTCTGTTTTAAGTGGATGTTGCAATTGAAAACGGCAAGTAGATATTTGTTTATTGTCAAATTGTGGGGCAAAGAGTTTAGGTTTTAATTTATGTACATAATGAATTGACTTTTTATATGTAGATCATATATGTATGTATTTATTTGTTTATTGCTCATTCATGTCTTCATGGGATTAAAAAAACGTGTGCATTGAAAGACGTAACCCCAATCCACTACGCCACTCCGCTGTTCTTAACTGTTGAGCGCAAATTCGAGGTTACTTTATATGTGTGGACGCCGAATAAATGTTCACATGTTCACTTACTTAATCCAGGTTATAAGTCAAGTTTACATGTATAGCTCATTCCTCTCATTCATCCACACTAAATGAAATGAAGCTCGGTAAAAAAGTCTAAATAGTTTTGGGGGACTTTAACTTGAGTTTAAGAATATATGTAGTTGAGGGGACTTTCTTAAAATTCATTGCACTGATAAATCCCATGTTGCAATTTGCTTCAGGTCAAGGTGCTATTCTAACTGGACTAAATGTCTATGTAACATGTTGATAATGTATTGTAAGCATTTACATTTTAAGTAATAAATCAACATATCTGAATATGTCATAATTATTAAGTATTGTGACATTCAGGATTCAATAAGACAATTAGTACTCACGTGACAGGTATCCAATCCGCACTTCCTGTATGCTGGTAAAAATATTTGAAGTCCTCGGCATCTCCTATTTCATCCGGATACTCGTTAAAGAGGCCCCAGCGGTAGTGGCCCCACTCGTGAACAAGGATTCGACCTAGCAATTGTATGTATCAAATTAATACGAGTATTCAAAAGAAGATTCATACAATTATCTCACGGTCAACCAGGTTCCGTGTTTTCGTAACTATTTGAAAAGAAATTGTGAACTAGTGATACGCGGCGTTCTTCTTGTATTTTGCTGCAAGGACGCCACTTATGAACGATGCGGAATGTATTTAACACAAAATTGCCCCCTCCCTCCCAACTCCGGCATCACCTCAGCTCAAAGTACAACAAGAGGTAACAATTACTTCACACTAGACTGAGTACTAATTGAAGGCAAAATTACCGTATTACATGTACCATATTCGCAATAAATTACCTCGGTACTACAGTTAACCACGAATTTAAATATTTCAAATAGTTAGATTTTACTATCACAATTAATGAATTCAACCACACGTGGACTGTTTTCTATATCAATGCATTCAACTACATACACCATTTTACAACAATGTACAGACATTCGCAAGTTCTGAATGTTTGAATTTGGTATTTTTGTATTTAATATGTGTTCAGTCAACTATGGAGTGATGGATGTGTCTGATATTTACGCAAAGGAAATTACATTATAATTCAAGACATATTATTGTATTGACATTGTATAAGAATTTATAACAGGTTGTTTAGAGAAAGGAAAACTTGTTGTGTAGTAGAATAAGTATTTTAGATGATTACATGTATTCGAAAGAAACGTGTTTTTAAAGGCGGAAATCGTTGAATTGACCTTCGAAGCAAAAGTAAATTTAGTAAATGATACATGACGTCATATGTTTAACAATGCTTAACATAAGTAATCTTAATGTATATCGAAAAATTCCCCGTGAAGCAGAATTATTTGTTGTTACTTATATTTCATAATAAAATATATATATTTCTGGACACGAACTTATTTCTTAACTCATAAAAAAGCTGAATAACTTTATACATGTAACAACATTTTGTATTATCATCTGACTTAGTAAAAAAAAAAATCGTCATTGATAACACAGTCACATGATTGCCCTAATAATTGTATTCATATAACACCTTAAAATGTTCTCGCAATGTGATTGGTTATATTCATGCACATGACATTCGTGGAAATGCTCTATTGCACGATGTTGACGTCATAATCGTGTAATAGAACTTGTATTTAGATATATTGCACGATGTTAACGTCACTTGCAATGGTACTTTTATGTTGTTGTTTTGTGCAAGCGCTAGCGCGCGTTAAAAAATTACTGCGCGCATTGCGCAGATTTTCCATTCAAGAACAAGCTCATTAACATTAGCCGTATTCAGACGATGAAAGCCAAGTTCTTAAGAATTGCAATTCTTAAGAATTACAATTCTTAAGAACTTCAAAATGTGTGTTCAAACGATGCCAATTCTCGAGAGTTGCAATTCTTAAGAATTAAAACCGGAAGTAGCATGCGCGCCTTTCTCATTTGAGGTCACGCGCGCTCACTTGACTTGTTTTCACACCGGAAGCATATTTCGGTCATGAGGTCAACCCAAACCACGAGTCTCGAAGCTGATTGTGTTCAGACGGTAAAAAAAGTAGACTGCGCGCAGTCGCGCGCTTATCGCGCGCTCATTCTGCGCAAAATCTTACAAGTATCTTGTGGTTATCTTGTGGTTTGCAAACCACAAGATAACCACAAGATAACCACGAGATTGCGCATTTTTTGCAGTGTGCGCAATCTCGTGGTTTGGAAACCACAAGATAACCACGAGTTTTGCGTGTTCAAACGAGCGCAAACCACAAGATATTCTTAAGAATTGCAAACCACAAGATAACCACAAGATAACCACGAGATTTGCTTTTATCGTCTGAATGCGGCTAAACTTTGCCCACTCCAACTAAAGAGCGCGCAGAGCTTGCTAGAGCTGGGCCCGGGGCGTTAAGGTGTACATCCTCCAAAAGGATCTATTTTACACCTAGGTGTCATATAAAAAGGATCTATTAACAGGTGTAATATAAAACAAAAAATGAATGTGTTTTCTGTTCGTGCAATGGTACGAATATTTTCATTCGGTAAAAGAAGGAATGTTCCATTGCACACATAATAATTCATTATTTGTATAATATTACACGGCAGAGCCTTCTATTCATCGCATGGTGCGTGCTGCGTAAGAAATTGTATAATGACGTCACAATGAAAACCAAAGGTAAGGTTGTTTTTGACTGATTTCAGTTTCAATGCATGCATTTGTATATAGCCTCCGGGTTAAGCCACATGATATAGCAGTTGCTCAATTTGTTGTCCGTTTCCCCAAGTTCATGTCTTTTCCTTGAAAGAGTATCCCTCATCCAGGTGTGTACATGGTGTATTAAGCTGCTGACTAGCACCGGTCTATAAATCTTGACTTTCTGTAATGATTTCCATTTATTTGATTTACTTGTAGTCATTTATTTTGTGTTCAAAGTAGCCCAGCAAACAAAATTTAATACCGCTTTTATCACGGACATTCAAATATCCGCTTTGGTCAAGGGACCTGCTTGAGTTTGCAAACAAAAAAATTACAATAACAGAAAATAGCACGTTCCCACTAGTTAAAAGACCTCCCGTGACTTCAAATAGCCTTTTATTCAGGCCTGAGTTTAAATAACAAATAATAACAACAAAAAGCATATACATACAACTTTTCCACTAGTTAAAATGCCTAATAATGTGACTCTCTCGGCTAGCCTAGCTCCTTAACATTCACGATTTTTGTAGTGTGACGAAATTAAACAATTGCAGACTTAGGTTGTAAAGATATATATACACAAACCTGAGCCCGTTTCATAAAACACTTGCAATTGTTGTAAATGTCCAACTATTATTACTATTAGGTCAACAGCCAATCAGCATGGAGCATTTCAACCATGTTGCCATGGTATAGTTACAATATTTAATTGGACACTTACAACAATTGCAAGTGTTTTGTGAAACGGGGCACTGAACCTTCTCCTGCAATTATGTCACACGCTTTTTGTGTTATGCGGACAGCGTTCGGGAATTTCTTTTTTCAAGAGAAGTTAACCTGTGTGTCTTTTTCACTTCGGGACCATCTCATATTTGTTTGAAATCATGGTGGAAATTTGCAAATAGCTATACAGTGATTTATATTTACCATGTTCACCGTACGCTAATTCGGAGTAGTTAGAAGTCAGAAAGCCGTCTGCGAAGTGAATGAAACTGCCTGGTTTCCCACACCCCTCAACCTGTTGGGTGTACGGGTCCGGAGCCCACAGCGGATTGGCTGGAGCCACTATGACGTCAGACGTGTCAAAGGTTTTCTTTCCGGGTACGCCGTACTCGGCCTTCGAGGTCCAGTTTGAAGGGATGATGATGGTCACGTTCCTGAAGTAGACCCTATTCCTAGTTGCAGTGTAGAGGAATCGAGATCCATTGATGAACATGTTCTGTATCCATGGGTGAAATGGTCCAATAATTAGCTTTCAATGAAATGTACAATAAGCTACCGAATTAATGCACTCTTCCTAAAGTGTAGAGTTTGTATTACAAAATGGTACAGTCCGGAAAATATATGAACAAAAAATAATGTGAATTTCTAAATGTTATTTGGTATTATATCAAAAAGGAAGAGCAGTGCTTTCTGATGCACTTTGTTTGACTTATTTTTTTCTCGGCGTATCGATGTCTGGAAGGACCGACCTCATTGCAGAACTGTATATGAACCAAGAAGTTACAATCAAAGTAAATGGAGAGGAGTCATCACGTCCAAGCGCAGTTAGCCGAGGCATGTGGCACGATGCATGGTTTATCTCTTCAAGCTGTGCGTTATGCATAATTATGATCAAGCAATGATAACGAGCATGAAGAATGACTACAAGAAATTATTACAAAGCTATATAACACCAGCGAACACAATGGAATGAAAACCAAAGTAATCAAGACAAAACTACCAACCAATCTGTGAATCAGCATCAATGGACAGATATAAGAATAGGTTACCGTAAGAGTTCAAATACCTAGGTAGCGTGCTTTGCAAAAGTAGAAGATGCTCATAAGAGATCAGAACTAGATCAATCGAAATGGAAAAGAATGCGTTCATGAAGAGGAAAAACACAACAATATGAAAATTATGCTATCATCACCTATATGCCACGTGAAGTAATATCATTACTTAAATGTTGATGTACAGATTGGACCAAAACTGCTTTATCAATTGGTTACAAAATAAAACGATCGTTGACAAAGTTCAATTTGACCGCGTGCGGAACCGAGTATTAACATTTTTAAGGGGGTAGTACAGTTTTGGTAAGGCTGAACTTACGTAACCAAAACCTGCACAATAACATTACAAAGTTCGAGTTCAAGTTCAGTTTATTTAACACTTCATAACAACAACAAATTGACAAGGTAAGAAGAAAAGAAAATCAAGGAATACATGTTCTACATACAAAGTATACAAAATACGGACAAAATGAGAAAGTGTAAGGAGTCGGTAGAAAGGCTGTAATTGCCTTATGCAAAACCGACCCCAGTAAAGCAAAGTAACGTACATACAAACAATATATCTAGGTAAATATACAATCATGCCCCTTGTCTTGATGGGGTATATATGTAATGCACGTTATATAATATCCATATATTCAAGTATGATACTCACACATACTCTCTCACACACACACACACACACACACACACACACACACACACACACACACACACACACACACACACACACACACACACACACACACACAACAAATTCACAAACACAAAACCTGACGTGCTGATTGTAAGATATTTAAAAATATAAATACAGCAAAATGTGAAATATCATACGAAATTCATGATTGCACAGAATATTTACTAAGCAACAAGCATTTATACGAAAGCTTAAAGGGATAGGTGAATTCTGGTAGAGAGAGTACAGTTTTAGTCAATCTAAATTTTAGAAACCAAAACCTGCACCATTACATTACAAACTAATAATTATAACCCAACCATGCTCAAAAGGAATACAAAATTACAAACGACTAAGTAAAAAGCCTGTTATCATTTTAAAAAGAGCTGTTTAAACTAAAGAGGGCGCTTTCAAAAAACGCATTAGTTTAAACCATTTTAAATAATATATTGTGCATGTGATGTTTTGTTGAAATAGTGATTAGTGATTAGATTAGAGAGATAATCAACAACTATCTAAAAACCTCTTTTGAAAATTGTTGAAAAGACGGCTGGTTCAAAATTATTGACTACTTGTGGGGCCCCACATTTATTACAAATGGTTATGTTTATGGATATTTCAGCCGTTTCTGAACCGTTTTTGATCAAATAAAGTTTATTCTGCCATTAAAATGGTATGCTCTTTCAAATTTGACACTCAGTTTTTCATTATCTCACCAACAAATTATTTTGTGTAGCGCCCTCTCTACCAAAACTCAACTATCCCTTTAAATAGAGAGATCATCAACAACTATTTGAAAACAGCTTTTGAAATTTTTTGAAAAACTGTCAGCATGTTTTTTATTGTACTCATCGAATAAATCTGAGGCCCAAATTCATTACGATCGGATTTCTGAACAGATTTTGACCAAATAAAGTTTATTCTGCCATTAAAATTGCATGTTCTTTCAAATTCGACACTCAATTTGTCATTACCTCACAACAAATTGTGTTGTGCAGCGCCCTCTCTACCAAAACTGAACTGCCAATTTAAGCTAGCTGCAAAAGACATTGCTAGAATAGGGTATGCGGGCTTGTCAATTTCACCAGCCCAGCGCTAGTGGAGCGGACAGGTGCGAACGGATGGTGGATTGAGGACAGATATTAAAAGGCGTCCATTGGATTACTTCGGATATTTGTGAATTTTAATGATAACTAAGATTCGGATTTTACCACACAAGTCAGTTGTTGTATTTATTCAACAATATTGATCAACGAGACCAATGTTTCCGGTAATTTTCCCAATACTGTTAGTTGGCTTTAATGATGTGCCCTTGAGCAGAAGAAGAAGAATTAAGACGATTGATGTCTGATTGTATGTGAATTGACCAAATGCATTTGTGATGATTTGTTGTATTTGCGGTAAAGTGGCGATGTGTTGAACCATATGATGTGCTTGCTGTTTCTCAATTATATACAGCTATTCATAATCGTGTGACTTTTAAAATTTGGCCTTTTTGTTTCATATCCTTGCTCTCTCAGCCGCGATGAAATTATTTATATTTATAATTTGCGCTTACAAGCAACATGCCCATTTTTGAAAATAATATGTTATAAAATTATGATCCATTTTTGAAGGGGGACTTTCTATTTGTGTTGTTTTTACAATATCATCATCAAATTTGTCGTTCATGTTTTGAGGCCCAAGGGAAGCACATAGTTCCTTCTTTATAATGTCTTTATGACTAGCCAAAAATAAAAATTATTAATTTGCAAAAAATGTAAAGCAAATTGGTTTCTACAAAAGGCATATTTAAAAGCTCCAAAGGTCAGCAAATAAGGACGCTTTATAAACAAATATGACAAAATGCTTTAAGTTGTTACATTCATGATATGTTTGCGTCAAGTAAACTATTTTCTTTGTTATAACTATGTAATTGTACACCTTTTAAAATATAAGGCATGATGTTTGAATAGTATTTCATTTATATTAGCGTTCTCTTTCGTATGCAGAGTACTTTTAAAAGTGATCTTCATAGGTGTGATGCATGTATACAATATGACGCGTTTATTCACCGGGGGTTATATTTACCCTCTGAACCTAGTACATAAAAGTGACAATTTCCATTGTTGCTTGAAGATATCAGTTGTCACTCTAGTTGAATATTTTAACCATAAACACACAAGTGATACAAATAAAAAGCAAAGAATATTATTGAATGTTATGTCAATGTTTTACTTTAGCCACTAATTTTCTTTTAACAAACTGCATACAAAAATGCATACAAGTTCTCACCAAATGAATTTCAGGCAATTAAAACTAATAATTATTTCAAAATTCAGTTGTATAACTTACAAAAAAAAAAACAGCTGCACTTGTTTACATATAAACAATTAAATAAAATCATGCCCTTCGTGCTATAGGTGCCATAGCAAAGGTAAACGAGGGAGGGGTCAGATTTTATAACAAAAGGTTTGCAAAATGTCTTTAGGAATTGTCATCAACTTCTGTGAAAATGAAACCAAAAAAGTACAAGGTGCGACTCAAAAATGGTACGGGTCACTACTATATTATGTCCCTTTGTTGGGCTTAATGTAGACTAGATGTAGTCTTTCGAGAGCTGATCTCCGCCACCCCGAACCCGCCAATGAGAGAGCTCTGTATACAGCATTGATCTGTACTCACTCGAGTGATCTGTACACACGAAAGACTAGATAAGGTTGACAAGGCTTTTGAATTCGTGAAAATTTTCACGACGGGCATTAGTCTTCAATACGAGTTACATTATGAACATTGTTATCTGTGAATAATAAAATTATGATCAAAGTGAGAATCCCAGTGTCAAATGATATTGTGTTTCATTAGTGGGTGTATGAAAAGGGAAAACAACATTGATTACAAGTTGTTTTACGATAAACTATTAAGTTTGAAGAAAAAGATTTTTGGCTGACATTTGTAATTTGGTATGCAAACGCAGACTACGCTCTAAACTCACTCGATTGCATCAGTAATCGCGATCACGATATTTTGACTGTGAAGCCAGGTACCATACGTTCTGTACCGTATTGCTATATTGCATTAATGCATGCATATAATATACACACGTAAGCTAAGTAAGGTGCACGTGTGTACTAGTACTGTGTTAATGTATACTGTGCATGCATATTTATAGGCTGAAAAGCATGCTGCAAATATGCTGCGCTGATCGCTGTATACTGTATCGTGTATGTCGCGTTATCCATCTTCTTGAACGGCGGAAAGTGTCTATTAATTGTATTATTTTCGTAAGATTTGTTTGATTATTTTTGGTGAATTGTACAGTGTAGTGTGTACATACGAGTGGATTAGAATGGAAGAAGCAATTTCCTTTTGTGCATCTAGACTTGGAATTGAAAAACTCAGAGACCAGCAGCAAAGAGCGTTAGTGTCTTTCTTACGAGGACATGATGTGTTTGTTAGTTTGCCAACAGGGTTTGGTAAGAGCGTTGTTTTTCTTGGAGCACCATTTTGTTTTGGCCATCTGAATGACGAGAAGAGTAACTTCGCAATTGTGATTATGCCTATCAAGGCTCTCATTAAGGACCAAATGGACAAATGTCAGAGGCTTCAAATTGGTGCTGCAGATCTCAGTGGAGGATTCACTGATGATATTCGGGAAAGGTTGTGCGAGGGGAAGATACAGATTTGTTTCACTTCTCCAGAGTTCCTCACTGGAGAAGAAGGGAGAGACTTCATGAGGTCGAAGGAAGTCCAAGAGCACCTTTGCGGCCTTTTTGTGGACGAAAGTCACTGTGTGACAAAATGGTAAGATTTATATTTTTCAATTCTCCTTACTAACACTAACAGTAACAGAACTAACAGTAACACTAACATCTGTGCACAATTTGTTAATAAACTTAATTTTAAATGGTTGATACCAAGAATTAGTTTTTATAGAGCGCCCTCTTGAGACAGCTTTTAAAAATTATAACATAATTATATTATGATAACAATATAATATAATATATATAATTATATCAGGTTTTTTACTTAGTCATTTGTATTATTTTTTATTCATTTCGGGCATGGAACAGTATATTATCAGTTTGTAAATGGTGTACTGTGTAGCTAAAAGAAAACACATTTTCATTAATTTTTGGTCATTATCAATATCATTGAACATGTCATACAAATTTACAATGCTATATATATAGTGCAAAGGCCAAAGCTTAAGCTATACATTTGCAGGGAGAAACTGCACTATGACTATTGCATTTGCATAACAAAATAATTAAAACTCCATGCTCAAAATGAATAACGAATATGCATTATCACAAGAGACTAAGGAAAAAAGGGCAAAACTATACTTAAATTATAGTAAAATAGTATTACTAATTACTATTAGTATTTAGTAGGCTAGCAGAATTTTGGTTGATAACTTCAATTTTTTTAGAATTTGTACTGCCCAATAAATCTAACTTATAGCCACTAAATCAGTAATAGTATTACCATAGCCACTAAATCTGGGCTGTAGCCACTAAAATTCTAAATCTGACCTACATGTATAGCCACTAAATCTGACCTATGTAAAGCCACTAAATCTGACCTATAGCCACTAAATCTGACCTAGACCTACATGTACATGTATAGCCTCAAATTTAGGGTTAGGGTTAGGGGTAAGGTTAGGGTTGAAGTTAGCGACCAACATTCTGCTAGCCTACTAAAGTATAGTTTTGCCTAAAAAAGAGGCATTCAATTTCAAAGTCAAAAGTCAAAATATTTAAAAACATTGTGTACATTTTTGTTTGGATTGTTTCATGCTATCTTCCAAGCTTTAGTAGCCAAAACCTGCATTTAAAATAACCAAACTAGTTGTTATACATCATGTAACTCCACCATGCACAAAAGGTACAGGATTAAAAGCTACTAATTTAAAAAGCCAAGGTTTTCATTCCGAAAGAGCCATTAAAACACAAGAGGGTGCTCTCTAAAAAGCATCAATAATTGGTTTCAACCATTCTTCATACAAAATTATAAAAAAATGATTTTTTTTTTTAACCAAATGTGTTTACCAAATCCAATTGAATAAAGCAATATTAAAGCTATAGGGCAATTCCAAGGTAACAGCGTGACGGTCGGAGGGTGTTTCTCACGATGAAAGTCTAAATAACTCACAAAATAAAAATGTCCAGAACCAAATTTTGATATGCATCTGTTCCCACTATCCTACCAACTATTTACAATAGGAAAGAAAATCAAAATTCCCACTAAATTATGAATTATGAATATCAATATCTGCGGTAACAGCGTGACGGCAAAAAGACATGGGTTTCTTACATGGTAAGAAACTAAGCAAACTCTGTGAACTACAGGAACATTTTGCTATTTTGTCACATTGATTCTTTGTACTAGACATCAAGCTAGAACATCCAAATAAAAATGTAGAAAAAATCCAATGTTCTTAGTAAATATGATATCATAAACGTATCTGTGCACGGTAACAGCGTGACGGTAACAGCGTGACCTCTGAATTGTACATGTTATATATATGGGAGATATTGATGAGATGAATAAGATTATATAATTTTGATTGAGTCATCCAGAATCTATACAGAACTAGATGAATGGGTAATATAGCCCAGATGCTCTGAAATGATGGTTCGCATGACACAAATTTGCAGCCTAGTGCCCTCTATTGATCAAAAATGTTTTTGGACAAAACTGAAATTCTTATCTTTTTCAGAATTTAGTTTGAGGAACCATCAAATATCAAACCCAAAATACAAACTTTATTGCAACAATGAAATATTAGACCTTTGACATCTTACCTTTGACCTTATTTCTCAACTTAGCATACAAATGTTTAATTTTATGTCGGCACAGTGCATATCTACAAGTGATTTGTTACATGTAACATGATTTCAATGTCAGTAAGTTTTTGTGTTTGAATTGGTAATTATCCGAGTGACCTTTGACCTGTGCTCCAAACATTTTCATAGAATTTTCTTTTATCTACAGTACTCTTTCTAACATTAATTCTGGCATTTTTTTGTGAGATAAAAAATAAACTACAATAATTTGACTGTTGACCTTTGACCCCATGACCAAATTCTATAATCAGGTCATCTACTTCACTGAACGCATACCAGTATTAATTATCATGTCATCCTTCAAGGATTCTTGAAATATCTTGAGAATAATATATTTTGTGCATATTAATTAGCTGTGACCTTTGACCTCATGGCCCCAAAATGTATCAGATAATCCATACCTCTGAATACATGTCTTGTACAAAGTTTGAGCAGAATCCATCCAACGATTCTTGAGATATTGCAAAAAAAAAGTAGGTTGCGTCACGCTGTTACCCAAAAAGTAACAGCGTGACCAAATTGATATTGCTTAGATTTATTAGTGGTAACAGATAATGCTGCTATTTAGCATCCATAATATAGCTCTATGGGTGAATGAAGAAGAAACAAAAAATAATTTCATTCCCATTCATATTTTTCCAGAAATATTAAAAATACCTGTTTTTAGGGTAACAGCGTGACATACAGTATAGATGACTATAAATGAAACAGTCACTGAAGCAGAACAAAGAGCGAAAATGCCGAAATAGATATTTATCTGATAAATTGAAGTAATGTTCTTACCAACACTGAAAGAAAATGTTATGAAAACTTATTTTTGCAGCTCTTTTAAGCTTAATATTTACAAGTATATTTTGTGAAAATAATTGAAAATTAATTTATGCTAATTAATTCCTATTAAATAATAGTTTACGGCAAAATTTTTTTTGAACAAAATGCATTTCTGAATAGTTTGATCTTTAAGCTTTAATTTGATACCAAATATGTTATGATTCGACGAATTTGAAAAATGGGTGCTTATGTCAATGTTTGCTTGGAATTGCCCTATAATATATGTTTATTTTTAATTACAGGGGACAGTCGTCAGGAAAGACGCAAGCCTTCAGATCCAGTTACGGACACCTGGCTGAACTGCGATCAACCCTCCCAACCGTGCCAGTTGTTGCAATGACAGCAACAGCCTCCGTGGATGTCCGGGCAAAAGTGGCAGCAGAATTGGGCATGAGGAACTACGAGACCGTGGTTGAATCGCCTGACAAACCAAACATCAAGCATACCGTCCTTCACATGACCAATAGGGACTTTGACACCTCATTGAAGTTTCTTGTTGATGAGGTCACAGCGAAACGGGAAAAGACAGATCGGACCATATTGTACTGTCAGTCAAGGAAAGTAGCTTCTGAATTGTATGCCATGTTCCGTGCCTTAACTCCAAAGATTTGTCGCACATTCTTTGAAATGTACCACACCAACACAGAGGCTGATGTGCAGGAGAGGGTTCTGAAAGATTTTGCTGACCCTGATGGACAAATACGGGTCCTGATTGCAACGATCGCGTTTGGTATGGGTGTTGATGTAAAGAACACTCACACAGCAATCTTGGTAGGCAAGCCGAGCCATCTTGACGACTACCTTCAAATGGCAGGAAGAATTGGCCGAGATGGTAAAGTCAGCACTGCAATCATCCTCACCTATCCAGGCGATGCTGCAGGACGTGCGTCTTCAAAAGCTATGGCGATGTTCCTTCGAGGAGGTACATGTAGAAGGCAAGTCATCTTGGATTGTTTCATGCCTTCTTCCAAGCACAGCGAGCTCGGGAAACATTCATGTTGCGATGTCTGTGCGACAACCTGCAAGTGTGGAGGGAGCAGATGTGATGTGCCAGTTCCACATATGGAAAGTCTGGCTCGCAGCTGCTGTCAGAGCAATGTCAAGACATCTGAATTCCCTATCGACATCCCAACACCAGCACAAGTTGACAAGCTGCAGTCGTCGCTGGAGGAGTATCGCGATTCGCTGGTCTCAACAAATCCAGATCACCTATACAGTGGTAGAGATATTGCAAGTGGCCTTCCTGAATTCACAATACAAAAAATTGTTCGAGAAACCACTGTGCTGTTGACAAAGACGGAATTCTCACAACGATATTCATTCTCAAGTGCTGACATTTGTAATAGAGCTTGGGAGTTATATCTTACTGCACTAGAGAGAAGTGAAGTACTTTCTGAACAGAGTGAAGCCAGAAACAATGACTCTGAGATTGAATCTGAGGATGAATGGTCGGGAAATGAGTTTGCGAGTGCTGTGTTGTATTCCAGTCACAGTGATAGTGATTAGGGCAGCAGTTATTAAGTGCATATTTGCAGTGAATACATGTAATGATCATTGTGTATCTTTCTATATTGTTAAATTGATGTGATTCTACTGAATCGGACGCTTGCAACAATCAGCGAATATGTATGATCATAGTTAAATACATTTCTATCATGTATAAATGAAGCGAATTTGACGCTTACAACAATTAGCGAATCTATGATCATTGTTTATTCTATCATGTCAAATTGATGTGATTCAGCTGTATTGGACGCTTACAACAATTAGCGAATCTGCAAATGATCATTGTTTTAATATATATTTCTATCATGTTAAATTGATGTAATTAAACTGTATTGGACGCTTACAACAATTAGCGAATCTACAAATGATCATGGTTTTATATTTCTACCATGTCAAATTAATGTGATTCAACTGTATTGGACGCTTACAACAATTAGCGAATCTACAAATGATCATTGTTTGATATTTCTATCATGTCCAATTATGTATTGGACGCTTACATGTACAACAAATAGCGAATCTATGATCATTGTTTGATATTTATATCATGTCAAATTAATGTGATTCAAGTGTATTGGACGCTTACAACAATTAGCGAATCTATGATCATTGTTTTATATTTCTATCATGTCAAATTGATGTGATTCAACTGTATTGGACGCTTACAACAATTAGCGAAGCTGCATGTATGATCATTGTTTTATATTTCTATCATGTCAAATTGATGTGATTCAATTGTATTGGACGCTTACAACAAGTAGGGAATCTACAAATGATCATTGTTTTATATTTCTATCATGTCAAATTGATGTGATTCAACTGTATTGGACGCTTACAACAATTAGCGAAGCTGCATGTATGATCATTGTTTTATATTTCTATCATGTCAAATTGATGTGATTCAACTGTATTGGACGCTTACAACAATTAGCGAATCTATGATCATTGTTTGATATTTATATCATGTCAAATTAATGTGATTCAACTGTATTGGACGCTTACAACAATTAGCGAATCTATGATCATTGTTTTATATTTCTATCTTTTCAAATTAATGTGATTCAACTGTATTGGACGCTTACAACAATTAGCGAATCTATGATCATTGTTTTATATTTCTATCATGTCAAATTAATGTGATTCAACTGTATTGGACGCTTACAACAATTAGCGAATCTACAAATGATCATTGTTTTATATTTCTATCATGTCAAATTAATGTGATTCGACTGTATTGGATGTTTAAAACAATTAGCGAATCTACAAATGATCATTGTTTTATATTTTTATCATGTCAAATTGATGTGATTCAACTGTATTGGACGCTTACAACAATTAGCGAATCTACATACTACAAATGATCATTGTTTTATATTTCTATCATGTCAAATTAATGTGATTCAACTGTATTGGACGCTTACAACAATTAGCGAATGTATGTTCAATGTTTTATATTTCTATCATGTCAAATTGATGTGATTCAACTGTATTGGACGCTTACAACAATTAGCGAATCTATGATCATTGTTGATTCAATTGTATTGGACGCTTACAATGATCATTGATTTATATTTATATCATGTCAAATTGATGTGATTCAACTGTATGGGTCGCTTACAAGTTTACAACAATTAGCGAATCTACAAATGATCATTGTTTTATATTTCTATCATGTCAAATTGATGTGATTCAACTGTATTGGACGCTTACAACAATTAGCGAATCTATGATCATTGTTTACATCTACATGTATCTATCATGTCAAATTGATGTGATTCCTAGATATTGGACGCTTATAACAATTAGCGAATCTACAATGTATGATCATTGATATCGACTGTAATGTACGCTTGCAACAACTATCAATTTGAGGAAATTCTATTGTCTTGGATGCTCACAACAATTAGCGAATCTACAAATTATTATTTCTATCATGTATGCATACTTGATTTAATTTGACTGTACTGGACGCTTACAACTATAATTAGCAAATCTACAAACAGATAATGGTTGTGTATTATTTGTAAAAATGTATAGAGATTCTACATGTATTGCACGCTTACACGTACAACAATGGTGAAATGGCACCTTCTACAATGACCAACAAGTTAAATGCAGATTGAAACTTGAAATTGAACAAAATGTTTGTCTTTTTTATAACTTGTTATTGAATGATTAAGATAATTTGAAAACATGTTTTGAAAAATACTATGACATGAAATGTTGTGGTTCTACTGCATCTGGGTGATTGTGAGTTAAGATGACGTTTCATTTTCCTCAGTAGATCATAAAACAGAAACTGAGGTTGGCTTTTTATGTTTCTTTTTTTTTTCGTGCAACTGGGCCAGAACATGTACTTAATGTTGTATCTCTGCAGTACTTGAGTAAGCAATTTATGTACCCATAGATGTACTCTGTACAAGCATTCACCGTAATCTTTTTTTCCAGATGAGAGGTTGTATAAAAATGTTGAGTACGTGTATGTGCGGATACCATACCAGTCGGTCCAAACGAGAGTCCATGTAAATATTTTCTTTTTTTCTCTGACTTTTGCTAACTGTACAAATAAAAGCAGTTGAATACTTCTTTCATTCAAATTTGCGTCAATATTGTACCTTTATGATATTTTCTGTTTACTTAGAGATCTTTTCAGTGCTTGTTTGTCTAGATTCTTGATGCTTTTTAACCCTTTATTTATCCTTCATATTGCTCAGCAAGATTGATTGCATTTTTGTACACAGCTGCAAAATTGCAAAATTTGCATCTAAAGACATATTTGTCTATTCTAAAGTAACCACTCTGAATCCTTGGCTTGGCGCAATATATCTTGTTTTGTAATAGCCTTAATAGGGTTCAGGTTCATGGGCGTTGATATGTCATTGATACCCATTCAACGGGAAGGGGGGTGGGGGTGATTTATTCATTCACCTCCCCCCCCCCCCCCCCCCCTCATGAATAGGTATTGTGTAAGTATCTACACCCATGATAAGGTTAACACGGTGAAGAGCAAAGAACCTGGACTATGATACTTCTTGATACATGATGCAGAGTTGTGGATAATGATCATCATGCTTTGATGATGGGGGAGGAGGGTGGGGGGATAAAGATGACAATAATGTTTATGATGATGGTGATGGTTACCATTCTGCTGATTGATGCCGATAATGCTTGTGGTGATGATGATGAGGATGGTGGTAGTATAGTGATGCTATTGTAAAATGGCAGTAATGGCAATTATTGGTAACATATCAACAAATCTTGCATGCATCTACTTGGACATACAGTAAACTTATCATAACCAGACACACAAGTGGAATATAAAATTAAAAACAAACTAAAACAATTTTATGTTGGCAAACTGTTTCAACAAATGAAATGCTTATTTCTTAATTTTCAAACTTCTTCAACATACATCATCTCATCCAGTAGAAATAAATCATATACAAAATAATGAATCAAATTACAGATACAAAGAAATAGTAATGATCTTAAACATTATTGTACATGTATACATGTTCGACAACTCTACACCACTGGTTCTGGTGGCAAACTTTCTTCTTAGCACACAATAATTATCTTATATTTGAAATATTTCACTTTGTTATAAAATTAAAGAGTGAAGACCCTTTTGGCTAAATAAAGTGTAAAGCAGAGACTAGTCCAATTGCTATTAACAAGACATTTTGACAAATAGCAATGTCAATTATTGAGCAAGTCAAAAATTATGCCTCTGCCCTTAAAGGGATAGTTGAGTTCTGGTAAAGAGAGTACATTATTGGTCAAACTGAATTTTAGTTACCAAAACCTGCACCATAACATTACAAACTAATAGTTATAAATGTACCATGCTTGAAAGGAATTCAAAATCACAAACGAGAGTAAAAAGCCTTTTATCACTCAAACAGAGGCGTCCATACTTAAGATGGCGCTCTCTAAAAACACATTGGTTTGAACCATTTTGAATAAAATATTGTGCATGTGAAGGTTCGTAAAAATAGTGATTAGATAGAGAGATAATCAACAACTTCTATTAACAAACTTCTTTTGAACATTTTTGAAAAGAGGAAGTATTTTTTTAAAATTTGTAACGGTTGGTTCAAAATTAGCTAATATTTGTGGGGCCCCACATTTATTACAATTGGTTATGTTTATGGATATTTCAGCCGTTTCTGAACCGATTTTGATCAAATAAAGTTTATTTTGTCACTAAAATATTATGCTCTTTCACATTTTACACTCAGTTTTTTGTTATCTCACAAAACAAATTATTACTCTAAAAATTATTCTCTACCAAAACTCAACTATCCCTTTAAAGGGACTTAGTAACATTGTCCAAATCCTCAAAATAAAATTTTAATTCTAGCGGTTCCCTTATACCTTGTTGTATTCGTATTAACAATAAAATCACGGGACAGGTTTTGGTTTTTCAAATTTCCCTTTCGTTACAAAGATATGTATGATTGAAGTATTCAGATAAGAAAAACTCCGGGCGAGTTTTTCTTCCGTGTACAAAGTGAGTGCAGTGAGTTACTGAATATCACTTTGCATTTTCGCTCATTACTTGGCCATACAATGTCCATTTGACTTGAAATTTTCACACAATACCCTGTGGACATATGAGATAACAACAATATACATTGCATCAACCATTCATCACTTTTTGCACATGTCAACAAAGTTACTAGATCCCTTTAAGCTTCTATCATTTCAAGTCCAATGTTTGATACATTTATACAGGTACAATGTTTGATGGTATTTCATCAGCCGGTTCTTAAAATGTTGTGAATGCAAGCTATTTTTGCATATATGTCCTCATGACCCTGAAATATCATCAGATCATTGTCACTCGGGTACTTACAAACATATTAAGCTTAAAATTGATCCTTCGACCAGTCTACAGCGAGACTTGGTTATGGACAACGGGAAAGTGAACATAATGCCTCCGGCCACTTTGTTGGCAGCGGCAGAAAAAAATGTTCTGCTCATGAAAATAACCAAAAAGCTATATTCAAATCAAGGCTTTCATATTACCATCAAACTGTAAATATGTTTTACTGAAAATGTGGGTTACCAAACATGATGTTCCTACCTGGTAAAGGTAAAAGACAAAAGTAGGTTTATTATAACTCTTTAATTAAATAAATTAATCTATTACAATGACTAAATTTGTGTTTAAAACATGGGAGGGGGGCCTGAGGCCCCCCCCCCCCCCCCCCCTCCCCACCTCATCAAACATACTAATGCATATACCATGCCACACTATGATTATAAGTGGTAATGAAGTACAAAACTGCACCAATACTAAATAAAAAGCAAATGCAGCATACAAATTGTTCCAGATATATCATAAGCAAAAGATGGGTCTCCCACCTGTCTGTCACGAATTTATTGCAAATACTACAGTAATGTATGAAAAATAACTATTGCTGATCGTTCATACTTATACTGTATACAATCTGGGTTAAACCAATGCACCCATTGGACTACAGCAGGTTATTGAATATCTATGCGTACAAAATATATACAGACATGTATGTGGTCACATTTTCTATCATATTTGGATATATAGTTACAGGAGGGCACCAGGCATAGAAGCATAATATATGTTTCGCTACTGGTGTGTGATAACGAATAGATACCCAACATTTTGCAAAGGGTTGTGTAATTCAGAGACGGTGCAACTTATTACCAGCACTTACAGAACTATTATAATCTCATGGTTCCGTACACGCAAACGTAAGGGCGTACACCAATTCTATCTACGATTCTATTGATGGGTTGAGCACCGGTCTAGTAATTTGGAGCTCTCTGGTTCGATTCCCGGCGAAGCTTATTCTTCTTTGCTAATCTTCAATCAATTATGGGAGACGACATATTCACGGATGTGTTCGTCCTAGACAAAATGTAGTCTTCACCCGTCAACACATGTTGTAGATGTTAATATGGTGATGTGTTTTCCAATTACATAATTTTGTCTAGAAACATATTTTTGATTCAAAAACATATTTTTCTAAACTTTGAAGTTGATTTTGACTAATAAATAAGCTTTTATAATTTTAGAAATAAGAATATTTCCTTGAGTGGTGGTATTCTTTGAAACAGATACATTTTCTTCTAAAGAAACATGATAAGCTATGAAATATTATTTTCAAATAGATCTCTTTCCGCTGGACATCTTTGCAGCAACAGAAGTCATGTGATTTAAGTATATCTGGCAAGTACACAAATATAATTTGGCAAAGGTTTGAAAAATTGCAAATGCAAAAACAAACATGAGAGTATAAAGACAGCACACTGTACAAAGTATTATTGTATTAACTTTTTGTTAATGATGCTTTCATACATTCCAAAATAACCTTTCATAAACAGAGTATGACAGGAAAGCAAGAGTGATGTACATTTTTTTAAGATGGCAGTTGCACAATTGTTCACAACACATTGGCTGAGCTTGTTCACTTGTTCATGATTTGCACGACTTAAATCATGAAGTCTGCTATGTGCTATTCAATGGAAACAATCTGCATTCATGTCGATCAACATTATTTTGTATAGCTTGCTTGCATACCAAGGATTTTATTAATTCACAATACACCTGTAGACCTTATAAATAAGAAAGTCATTGTCAAGTCCAGCATGCCTTTTCATGACATACACTAATCATAACAATGTACAGCTCTTCTTTGATTTCTCGGTACTCTCCAATCCTCCATTCTCACATGGTGCAATCGCGAACGGAATATATAAATGTACATTTCAGTATATCAGAATGATGAAGTTTATAACTGGCATCTCCATCGGAATACCACGCAATCATCCAATTAGCAATGAATGAAGAAAAAACAATACGAAAGATACATAAATAAATAAATAAATGACTTCATAAATCTTACATTCATAGTCTATCACATGATTATAAGATATGCATACTTTATATTAATGTTTGTTTGACAAGGTGTAGATACGGTATCAGACTAATCACTTTAACTTTAGAAGCAATTAAACTGCAATAATCTTGTAGCACATCAGGGTATGAATTTCCTAGTATTGCATCGCAATTTGCTATGGATTTTTGCATACAAAATATCTTTTGTGTAGCAGTTTTCTTCAATAGAAGTGTACAGAATTCCATTTGAAATATTTATCACTCGGCTGGAATTGCTTTAATCAAATATGAGGAGGAAAATTATTCCCTGAGCATAACAAAATAATGAAACACTTTTATATAGCGCATTACACATAAGCAAAATTGCATGTCCCTATGCGCTTCACAGATTAAGACAAAGTATATGCAGTCAACTCGCAAGAAATGTAATTTGTCACTGCAGGACAAGGCCTAATTGCGATGGTAGCCACCATTTTCAAAAACATATGCTATTAATTGTAGTTCAGAAGAGCGTTGTCATAAAACATGTAACATTTGGACAATTCCACATGAAAAAGAAAAAAAAAAACTTTAAATAATTTTATGTGAAAACCTAACGAAAATTTCCTATATTAACATACATTTTCACCATATGACTATTTATTTGTGTGTAAATGATGGTACTGGTAATTTTTGTTACATGTACATGTAGGGTAAAAGGAAACCTTTGAAGAAAAAGCACAGTATGATTTGTAAAATATGTCTGATTCTCTTCACAGCTTTGACTTTACAATTCAGCAACATTTTTACTCTTTTCTATATGCTAAGTTGCTTAATTGATATTTGCGTTGGTTGAGTACACCTTACAATAATGTTCCATTTAATTGCGAAATAATATTTGTTCAAATGTTAAACGAACTCATTTTTAAAATTAACCTTCATGCCTTATAAAAATGACACTGATACAACAATTGAAGAAAAGATTGAATGGTTCCTTGTAAGAACCACCTAGAACCTGAACTCTCAGGTCACCATTTTTGCCAATTTATTGCTTGTAAGTCATTATACGATGATGAGAAATACCTTAATTCATATGAGAGCATATCAGAAATATTTTGTTTTTGTTATTTTCTGTACGTTGAGGCTTTGACCAGTCCCATGTGTTCAAACTCTGTCACACTCTTACACTTTTGAAATTAAATTTAACCATTCAGTTAGGAACAGCTTGCAAGTTTTCAAGCTGTTGATACTTGTTAATGTTAATACCAATTTTAAACCTTAGGGTGGATTAAATCCTACAAGGAATTATCAAAACTTATGTCTTTTAGGCAACAACAAGTTCAATTTATCAGAGAAGTCAAATAATTATGTCTAACCAAGTGCTAGTCGTTTTGGTTGAAAAGATGATTCATACAAAAAAAGTTTTGTGTCAGAAAAAAACAAAAAGGAAAACTTCACTAGTCTGCAACGTCACATTTATATCATGTGTAATTGCCCATTTATAATTCTGACATACTTGTTTGACTTTACATAATACAAATTTTCTGATACAAGAACATACATGTACATACCATTCAGACTAGATTTTTCCATACAGTTGTGTTCTGAATTGTTCGCAATTTTGTGCATTGTAGTGTTAGTTGTCATTGGATGGTTATAAAAGTAAGAAATAGCAACACTTTTTTACAATCACGCTGTAAGATAACCAAAAGATTATGTAGTGCACAATTGCTGATATGCAATGTACACTGTAATACTGTACAAGTGCAAGTAATGCGATGCCACTGTATACAGTGTACTAGTCTGTCCATCTATTGCCCATGCTCGAACTGATATTGACGGTGCCACTTCTTAACCGATGACTTGATCCATTCATACAGTTCTGGTCCTTTAAGGGTAGAGAATGGTGAGACAGGGAACCGGGAAAAATGATGGTGTTCGCGCCCTGGATGGAATCCAAAAATGTCATCTTTGTGCAGATCCATGGCAAGCAAAACTGCATCCTGTGTAGGCACTTTGTGCTTGCTTGCACCTCGAGGTTTGACAGATATTTCATCGTGCACATGCTGAAGGAGGGCATTGACTGGTTGTGCAGACCTGCTTATCCTGTCGACGTTCTTTTGTGTGAACTTTCCCCTCAAACCACGACAGTTGTCCTTGAAGATGCGGTTGTGGTGTTCGACCACTCTGTCAACCTCAATATTGCCATCAGTCTTACCGGAAGTGTTGACAAACCGATTCCAAGTAAGCTCATATGAGAGCCGTGGGGACAGGAAGACATGGACCTGTGCAAGTGTTCGAAGTATGTGGAAACTATATTTCGGCTTGTTTGCTGCCTTGCAATGTAGGAGCATGAACTTGAACAATCGAAGTATTCTTGGTCCATCACCATGTTTCCGGGCATCTGTGAAGTTCATGGCCAGTAAGCCCATACCAAGGGCTACTCTGGAGTAGTTTTGGACACCATCACTAGACTCGCTGGGATCAGCAGCAACTTGTTGCTCCATATCTGGATGCTTGTCTCTTTGGTGCTTTTTTAGATTCTTCTTAGAGGCGTACTTCCTCTGGCACTTGCCACATGAAAAACGAGAGGCTGAAGAATCTAATTGGAACTCTGCAACTGATGGCAATGCAATTGTATCAACAAATGCATGCATGACGGTAGTGCTGTAGTTGTTGACATCCCCATGGAGGTCCAACTGGAAAAGATTCCTTGTTGGCTCGCTCTCACAATTCTCCATACCAAAGAATGCAAGTGCTGCACAAAGGATGAGAGCGATGGTGTATTGCGTCAACAAATGCTCTGCTGCGTTCACATTCTTCATCGGGTCTGTTGTCACGTTGCGGGTGTTGAGGAAATTCCTCGCAGCATATAGCGTCCCCTTGTCGCTGCTTGATGATTGGTTGTATAGATGCTTCCAAATAACCTGAAAATCAAAAAGGACTATTAATAATACTTTATTCAAAGCAGATTTAAGATTACATTTACTTGAAATCTTGTTCAGAAAAATTTAAGGCAAGATTTCAAATTGCATTATCTAATTTTGAAGACACTGTCCACCTTTTGCAAGCAAACATTTAAAAGTTACGAGATTATCGTCGGATATTAACGAACATATCTGAAAGATTAAAGTGATGCCTGTAAAGTGTCTAACTCCACGAAAAATACTTGCTTCCTTCGTTTCTCTGCCGTGTTGTTTAGCTTACGGTAAGAGAACAATAAAATAGGGTTAGATTTTTTTCAAATGTCCCTTTGGTATGAAGATAATTATCATTGAAAATCATTATTTCAAAAGCCTTGATCAACGGTTTTGATAAAAAGTACAATAGTCGTAGCTTAACACGTCCGGATCGGCAGCACGTGTGGGAACATTCCTGAGGTTGAACTTTGAACCCAGCGAGCGCGATTTCCATGAATTCTGTACTACGTCTGTAAACATACACGGGTGCGAATATCTCAAACGGTCGATAATTACTGCGACAAATGTATGGCAGACCATCAGTATTTGGTGATAAAATATGAACTCAATATTCGTTTTTTTCACTAGGTAAACAGTGTTCGTTTTCTTACAAACTTTCACAAATCTTTCAATTGTATTTTACAATGATATTTATATAGGATTGAAGTCTCACATGTCATTTTGTGCAATATCTGACACTTTACAGTTAGCACTCTGTTCACAACAAGACTTATAACCAACAAATAGGAACAAAAGTGGGGAATATTGAGCAATTGATTTAGCCTTTTTATTTTTATTTTAAAGATGCTAATTACATTCTCTTAATGTACAAATAAGAGGTACCTATAAATCCATGGTTAAGTAGCACACACAAATTTTCATCTTTCAAAAGTCACAAAAGTCATATTATCATTGCTGTTTATTGTTTGTATTAGAAAATTTTCAAAATGCACTATATGTAATTTCCCATTGCAACTAATGCATTTACAACTACATGTGCCATTAACAAAAATCAAAGTGGATGGAATATCAAACTGCATTGTTTCATAAACCATAAACAATGATGCATTTTCACAGGCACCTGCAATGTATTGTGACTTTTGATTTGTGTTATTAATTTGTGCTCATTCAGCCATAAAGTTATGAATCTCTGATTTTCACACAAAATGTACAAAAAATGTGCCAAGATGCCTTTTTGAACAAATTATTGGTTATGAAATTATGAGCAGTTGTTTAGGGAGGTACATGTAGTTACGTTTTGTGTTCGGTTTAGTTTTGCATCATGGTAATACTCGCTGTAGTGTAGATGTCACCCCCTCCCAACACCAACTTTGGGTATTTTGCTTAATTTTGTTTTCAAACTTGGAAATTGATAAATTATAACTACTTGCCTGATAATAGTTTGCGAGTGCATGGAAATCGGCAATTGCAGGCATCAGTCCCTCTAGACGTTCGCTGGGGGTAGTGGAGTTACTCTGATCCTCAAGGCAGCTGCTCTCCCGCTCGCATGTAAGTAGATCACCAGCGCTGATGACAGTTGTTGGATTAGGAGTGCCATGACCAGGTACATACTTATGCATGTGATGCATAATTTTGTACATACCCTCAGATGTGTTTTCATTTTCCATCATGACACCCAGGTTTACCTGATGAAAAAGACAAAGAAAGGTGATCATCGTAAAGTACCACTGTCCTTCTTTTGCTGGCATATAAAAAAGGGACATACATACTGTACATGTAGTAACATTGTCCAAATCCTCAATACTTAGTTCAAACTGTAGTGGTTATCTCATACCTTGTCATAATGATATATATATTTTTAAAAAGCACTGGACAGGTTTTGGTTTGCCAAATTTCCATTTCATTCAAAAATTGAAGTGTTCAGATGTTAAACTGTCTACAGGATAGCCGTGCATGTCATGTAAAAGCAAAGTCAGACTTACCACCTCAGACTTTGTCTTGGCCTCCCTTGTGTGTTCATGAGGAATCTTGCTCGGCAGACCCTGCAAATCAGCATTGAGAGCAGGCATATGGTCTCGTATCACTCGTGCACAAAGGATGGCCCATTCATGCCTCAACGTCTGGTTATCTGCAGCATTTGGCAGGAACAGTTCAGAGTGAATGTCCTGCAATTCTGGAACATCATGCTCAGGACTTAGGTGGTATCCAGAAACCCGATTTTTTATTGCAAGCATATGGGCCATGTGATAGTCCCGCCCATAATTGTTTTTTGTAGGGTGTCTAGCATGAACAACTACATCAACATTATCCATGGCCAGTTGATAAGCAGAGTCTTGCCTTGTTTCATTGTGCTTTCTTATCCCATCCAAATCTCCTTCCTCCAGAAGCCGCCTCTCTGTCTCATTGTTCTCATGTACTCTGTTCGCCCACTCTTTCACCTCGGCATCAAAGTCTTGACAAAACTCGACCTGCTTCTGGACAGTGGATGGATATGACACTGCCAGGCATCTAGAGTTGAGGGATGTTATGGTATCCTTCTTTGCCCCTGAACTTTTAAGCTCCAGACTGTTAATGTACTGATGCACATTCATTTTTTGACTTTTACTGTTCAACAGAACTCCCGCTGCTACCATTGTCGTTGGAACAACGCTGTCCTTAGTTTTATGGAGATTCCTCTCCCTTGTGTCCCCAAAAGAAGCAACTTCCAAAACAGACAAGAATGTCGGTGCCGTTTGTTGCAGTTCAGCGCGCTGCTTTTTTATGCTGAAGTCCTGCAGTGCTTCTACGGATGTTGCTCTAAAAACGGAATGAGTATCTTTTTTGCACAAGGCATCGGTTTCCTTCTTTACCCTCTCCACTACCAGGTCTGTCATTTTTTCCCTCGCAACCTCCATTTGCAGAACAGCGTCGATTGCTGCTGCATGATCTCCCACTGCAATAGCCTCGGCTGTAGCTCTCCATTCGGTTGGTACGGATGTTTTTTTGATGCTGCTCCCCGAGTGCATGGAGATCTAGATTTGGAAAAAAGGAAAAAACAAAGAAGTAAAGTAACCTACAAAAGGTCAAGAAGGGCACATGAAAGTTTGAATTTATTGTTGCTTCTATTATGTATGTCATCAGACCTGTCATAAAAATAAAATTATTTTCATTAGTGGGCAATTTTACATTAATGAGCATGATTTATTTTTTTCTTGTTTTCCTACTTTCAACCTAAAAAGTAAGAAACTGAATACAATGTGTAATTGTTTTCTGATTTTTCTTGATTTTATGTTGAAAGTATGAAAAACATGAAAATAACTAAATCTAGTGTACATACATGTACATGTAATAGATTATTGAAGCATTATTTTTGTCAGGAAAATGATTTTGCCTAGATATGCAGTGCTTAGATGTTTAATTGCCCATCACCATTCCATTTACGGTGCACCATTTGCATTAATAACATTGGGGTATATTGATTGAAATGGAAATGTATGAAATGCAGAACTTTTTTTGCAATGTTACTTCAAGTGTTGTAATTGAATTTGAAATAACAGTTTGTTCTTTTAGTTTTACATCTCTCTAGTCATCTTCAAAGTCCATAAATTTGAAATTGTGAAGATTTAAACATTTGAAATGTAGATCATGGGTGATACAAATGAAACAAAATAAAAAGAGAAGGCAGTGTCAGATATTAAAAGTTGCATCTTGACATTTACAGTGTAATGTCTTTTAAAATAGTTGCCAGGGAAAACAAGTTATTTTTTATAGCGAAATTTGTATTTATATTTGTAAAGTGCTATTCTGCACCCCCCCCCCCCCCCCCCCCCACCTCGCCCACCCCAGTATTTCTTCTGTCCAAGACTACTGATATTTGGTATTATCAGGCAAGAAAGAACACAACTAAAGAAATTATTTCATCTCATTATGTGTGATCAGCTTACCTCAAGCTGTGGTTGTAGTCCAGCAGACACAGCAACTGGTGGTTGAAATGAAAGCCTGGTTTTTGCTCGGACAGGCTGCCTTTCTTTTGATGATTCTTGCAGAGGTTCCTATGGGGCAAGAGAAAGACCAAGTTGAATGTGTTAACATTGCAATGTTACTTCAACTGTTGTAATTGAAATACAGTTTGTTCTTTTAGTTTTACATCCCTCTAATCATCTTCAAAGTTCATAAATTTGTAATTGCGAAGATTTAAACATTTGAAATGTAGATCATGTGTGATACAAATGAAACAAAATAAAAAGAGAAGGCAGTGTCAGATATTAAGAGTTGCATCTTAATATTTACAGTGTAATGTCTTTTAAAATAGTTGCCAGGGGAAACAAGTTAATTTGTATAGCTAAATTTGTATTTATATTTGTATTATGTATAGTGTTACAATGTCCTATTCTGCACCCCCCCCCCCCCCCCCGCACCTCCCCCACCCCAGTCTTTCTTCTGGCCAAGACTACTGATATTTGGTATTATCAGGCAAGAAAGAACACAACTAAAGAAATTATTTCATCTCATTATGTGTGATCAGCTTACCTCAAGCTGTGGTTGTAGTCCAGCAGACACAGCAACTGGTGGTTGAAATGAAAGCCTGGTTTTTGCTCGGACAGGCTGCCTTTCTTTTGATGATTCTTGCAGAGGTTCCTATGGGGCAAGAGAAAGACCAAGTTGAATGTGTTAACATTGCAATGTTACTTCAAGTGTTGTAATTGAAATACAGTTTGTTCTTTTAGTTTTACATCTCTCTAATCATCTTCAAAGTTCATAAATTTGAAATTGGGTGATACAAATGAAACAAAATAAAAAAGAGAAGGCAGTGTCAGATATTAAGAGTTGCATCTTGACATTTACAGTGTAATGTCTTCTAAAATAGCTGCCAGGGAAAACAAGTTAAGTTAAGCTAACTCAAATTTCGAGCTGTGAGTTAGCACTGAGCCCCTATGCAGGTATATATATATTTTATTTTTTTTTTACTGACTACTGCCCTGTCCACACCAGTTGTCTACAGTAATAACAAAATACAGTTCATCAAATACATCAAACATGAATATAAAAATATAAAAATACCTCATTCATTCAGGTATGAAAATAATAATGGGATATAAATAAAAGAATAAATTAAATAATATAAGCAACCATAACATTGGTACTTGAAAGCATAAACACTAATAACCTACAGATTACATGTATGGCTACATGATTTTGACTGGTCAATTAAAAACTATAGCTTTTTGGCTGCTGGACCTATAAATATGAAGGGGACTTGGAGATACATTTACAGTCTGTACCCAAGTTACACTAGTTACTTACCTGTTTCATACAAGCTCTCGGTGAATATCTTGTGCCAGCACTTAGCCGGAGAGAAGGGCTTGTACCATCATGCATGAGTGCTCTTTTCATCTGGGGCTGAAAAGCAAAGAATGACAGGATTACAAAATAATTTCATGCAAATAAATAATGGCATAATAGAATGTAGTTATTGCAGTGTTAGTTACATATTGGAGATATCCGAGATATCAGTAACAAAGTCAGGTGACCTTATAAATGATTAGGTATAATTTAAATGTAATTAAATGTCAGTTTCCCTATATGTTTGAATTAAATGTAATTTAATACAAATGTACTTCAAAAGAAGGGCAATGCAAAAAGAGGTGTGATTGAATAGGTTGAAGCTAGGGAGATGCACATCTACTAGTACTAAAGTAAATCAAAATGGTCCACTCAGATGGACAAGACAAGGGGAATTTCCCTCAGCCTCATGTTTTCTTAGTCTTTGGACAATGAATGGCAGCTTTGAATTTCATGGTTGATATCCTTTTGCATGATAGTGATAAGTAAATAGTATAACTGATCAGAATTTTGTTCTGTAACTTCTACATTTAAATAAATTAAATTGTAAATGGTTCATAGTTACGAGCAGGACAGATTCACAGAAGTTAGGATGCTATATCTGACTATAGACCATAAATAAAGGCTAAAACATGCTGCTCTTCATTCAATTGCTAACAACTTGGCATATAATGTCCCCTACAAATTTTGCGGGAACAAAAATTATCTAATTGTACAAAGGGTATGCATTATGACATGATTTGCCTTGCTGATCGATCTGTATGCACCGTATAGTGTGACAAATTTGCAGGGTAGTGGGTAGATAGTACTAGTTAGTTGGTAAACATAAATAGGGTCAATTATCAATAACTGAAATGATTCATCATGACATTAGCAAGCTTCATTAATTTATCAAACTAAGTAAGTTACCTTTGAGCGTGGAGTCCCGGGAGAAAACATAGCAGGTCTTTTGGGCTGTTTCTTGACATTGGGCGATGAAGCTGGCGTTGTACTTGTACTTGAAGATTTGGCTTGATCATGAACTGACTGAGTTTGCTGGTACTTCTCTTTGATCTCAACCCGCATGTGTTCTAATGTCCTGATTTTTTTAACTTTTGTCTGACATTTTTGACAAAGAAAGCTTTCTGATTGTTTTCTGCAAATGGCTTCTCCGGCCTCTGGTCCAAGGATTTCATTCAATATAGTCAACCATCCAGCTTTTGCACCGCGAACAGAGTTGACATTAATGTAGCTGATGCATGTCACCAATTCTGTGTTGCATATCAGACACCACCTGAATCTGCGTGGTGAAGTTTTAGGCTGAACATGCAGAGGTTTAGATTCAGCCATTATGAAAATACTTGGCCGTCAGCTCAGCCACAGCTGGCAGTGACACTCGCTGACATTCCAATCATATAAAATCAATTATTGGCAACATTGAATCGACAATCGACGCGATATTATCCAGGCACGCAGCACATGCACAATGCCCATCCGAGGTACCGAAAACTGTAAACAATAACACGTGGACGTCTACGTGATATAACCGACTCCAACAACACTGCCGTTGTATAACTGCATGCATGCATGCATTCTAACTGTGCATAGCATGTACCGTACGCATCGATAACGATATGTATACCGTACGATTACAAACGATACGATAATATCCAAAGGTCATACGACAGCGCAAAAGTTCACCACAGTCGGTGGGATGTCTATCACTCGCGATGGGCGGAGCTTATGCCAACTTTTCCTATACTCTGTGTCCGGCAGATCCAACGGGCATACAGTTCACACTTAACGCGATGTATGGGGGAAAGGTGTATGCACGCGCGTACAGTTCACGCAGATCCAACGGGCATACAGTTCACACTTAACGCGATGTATGGGGGAAAGGTGTATGCACGCGCGTACAGTTCACAGAGTATAGAACCTAGACTAGGCTTAATGGGGTTAAGCTTTCAACTATTTCCAAAAGTGATATGTCAGATTTCAGTCTAATACCAACATCATTGTAAGATTCATCAGAACGTTGTTTATCTAGTAACAAAAATGAAAATTAGTGTCATATTTTATCATCGATCGGATACAATGAACGATCGAATATACAAACCTACAGGCCTAAAACCAGCGTCAAGCACTTCGTATTTACCTTAATGGCATCAATCAGGCCTTCGTCTTCGGCCACGCGGGGGTGAATTCCGACGACGATGTTTTCGTAGCCGTTGTTGACAAGATTGACGGCCGTCCTTGAGAGAAGCGCCTGACTTCCACCGACCCAGAAGGCCGCGAGGAGCAAAACAAGGGTTCGTGTTGGCGTCATGATCGCAAAATCACCAATGTCTTCAATAACTGAGGTCCGGGTGTTTTCTATGTCGAGGGAAACTCATTGGGATCATGCGTGCGCAAGTGGCGATGCGATGGGGAGCAGGAAAAGGGGGCAAATTTAGGAGCAATTCGCCATCACACCCCACACCAGTGGGAATTCTTGCACATCTCGCTGCCCCTGGCGATAAAACAGACGGGAAATTAGGTAACATATATTTAATAAATAATAGATGACTGAGGTACTAATCTTTCTGTATACGTGTTACCCCCCCCCCCCCCCCCCCAAAAAAAAAAAAAAACCACGACGTTGAACCTATAAATTATACACCTCGTTGCGTTTGCGCAGGCACAATCGTGCTGAGGTGGAAAAGTGATTGTTGCTGCCAGTGTACGTCAATGGTTGCTCCACGCCCAGTGAGCACAATACAATCGTCATAATGCTATTATTATCACCATTAATGATGTCATTTATTTTACTGAAGTCGAAGGGGATTTTTGATCTAGGGTGACTAGTGTGTCTGGAACGTGCTAAACTAAATGTTGACTGTTCTTATACATACATAAGTGACTTGCGTGATAATGTGATAACAAACGTTTCTCAGTTCCCTTTTTTAACTGTTTACATAAACTATTGTTGATTTCGTGTTAAAATAAATATGAATTATTTTCAAAAAGGTTCAAGAAGCGTTAATAATACAGGCCACCTCACACAATCCAACGGCCAAGAAAGTCGTGAGAAGCATGAAAATACGAATCTTCGTGTAAAGCCCTCTGCAGACAGAGCCGACTCGTCCCGATCCGACCGGTTTTCATTCGGATCGCCTCAGTTTTCAGTGCCTCGCGACATACATTTTGCCAGTCGAGGGACAGCCGGATATAAAACACATCATACAAATAAACAGATACATGTATATGTTATGATTCGGTGTGCGTGCGTTATTTATTGGATGTCGTCTGCAAAGGATACCTCGCTGACATGTTATAATTGGCTTATGTATTGCATGTCTTCGCACTTTTTAGATTATAATAAATCCTTAATACCAATTTGTTCAACGCCTACCTGTATTATCCTTACCCAACTCGACATTCTGAACATTAGAATGTTCCACATTTAGATATGCATTCTCAAGAAGTACAATTAAATATTATGGACCCAAGTTGTGGAACAGTCTCGTTGATATGTTAAAGCTTGTACTTTATCATGTACTTTTTCATAAAAATATAAAGAATATTTGATTAATAATATGCCTTTTGATGACATTGGGGATTTTAATTTTGGTTAACTCATATATTAACACTTATCATAATCACTTTACTTGTTAGGGAAAAGCCTTTGATAGGTCAATGGCCTCTGCTTCTCCCTCCACACTTTGATTTGTTCTATTATACATTTCGTTTGCATATATATTGTGTTATTTTTGTAATTTGAGTATAATTTATCAAAATTTGTGGCCAACTGTAAATCGAGAATGTAATCAAAAGATTACTTAAATATTTGTTATTCATTGTTATTTGTTGAAGAGCCGATTTCATCAAAATAAACATTGCTCAAGTGTTCAACTTGATTTTCTTAACATGCATGACAAAACAATAGTGGATGGGAACTTCAAATTCGAGTAGCATGTGATGATATAAAATTCACATGAAAAGGATCTAGTAACTTTGTAAGCATGTTCACACAATGATGAATGGTTAATGACATGTGTATTGTCCTGATCTGATAATGTTCACGGAATAATAACTGATCAGTTCACGTTAAATGGATATTAGATGGCCCAGAAAAGAGCGAAAATAAAAAGTGATATTCGCTTTAAAACTCATTACACTGACTGAGTATATGTAGTTTTCACTTTTTAGAGAAATTTTGACAATCAGAACGCTTTAATCGTTAAAGGGAAAGTTGAGTTCTGGTAAAGAGAGTACAGTTTTGGTCAAACTTAATTTGTGTAACCAAAACCTGCACTATTACATTACAAACTAACAGTTATAACTCCACCATGCTCGAAAGGAATACAAAATTACAAATGGCTAAGTAAAAAGCCTGTTATCATTCAAAAAGAGCCATTAAAACTCAAGTGGGCACACTCTCAAAACTCATTGGCTTCATCCATTTAAAATTAAATATTGTACATGTGATGTTTTGTTGAAATAGTGATTCGATAGAGACATAATCAACAACTATTTAAAAACCTCTTTTGTAAATGTTTGAAAGAGCAATCATTTTTAAACAATTTTAAACGGTTGGTTCAAAATTCTCTAATAATTGTGGGGCCCCACATGTAATTCAAATGGTTATGTTTATGGATATTTCAGCCATTTCTGAACCGATTTTGATCAAATAAAGTTTATTCTGTCATTAAAATATTATGCTTTTTCAAATTTGACACTTAGTTTTTCATTATCTCACAACAAAATAATTTTGTGTAGCGCCCTCTCTACCAAAACTCAACTATCCCTTTGCTTTCTTTTTAACGAATGGGAAATTCGAAAACACACACCTGTTCAATGATTCGATTGGTTATACAAATGCAACCGGGTATGAGAAAACCAATTGAGTTGTAGGTAAGATTTTTGGATTCGGACAATGTTTCAAGATCCCTATAATGTGAGAGCGTTAATTGATGTATGAATACAAATTGTTTGATGCAAGGCGAGTCTAGAACATAGTGCACATTTTGTAAACTACATGTCAGGTATAAAATAATTTTGTCTATAACGCCATCCTCATGTATGATAATAACTTCACTCCGATTTGTATAGCGCCTAATATGATACAATAATCATCTGTATGTGCTTTACACTATTATTATCCCAGTCATAAGATACAATGCAAACCAGTACAAACCGTCTGCACCATCTCCACTCCCTGTGGAGCTGCATTCCTTCCAAGTGGCTCATGGGCATTGAGAATATCATTTACATAAAGGCTATAACATGATGTCATGCTAATCAGGAAATGGGTAATTAATTGAAAAATTAAGTATTCCCACCAACAATATCTGTTTGGGGGAAATATAGTCCTTGACTATTGTAACATCAATTGTTGTTGCTGAAATCACGAGATCAAAAGATTCGTTTGTTCGTTAAGTGTGTGTTAACTAGACTAAAACATTCCAAATAGGGAATTTGAGACAAATGGAGCATAATAATGCTAAAGTAAACATGCTTCTAATTGCACTACGTAAACAAGGGCAATGCCAAACGGGGAAACAACCGTGACGTCATAACATGAATAAAGATATAATCGGGCACTACTTGTTTGTTTGGTGAATTTGTTTAGTAATAAATTAAAGGATAATAATTTGGTAATGTACGATATAACTATCTATTCCTCTTAATGGGACTTGGTAACATTGTCCAAATCCTCAAAACTTACCTGGAACTTTAGTGGTTCTCTCATACCTTTCATTTTCATATTTACAATGGAAATTCAGGACAGGTTTCGGTTTTTCAAATTTCCATTTCGTTCAAAAGATATTGACGATTAACGATTGATAATTCAAGCGAAGTAAGTGCAATGGGATAGTGATTATCATTTTGTTTTTTCGCTCATTTATCGGCCTAATAACATCAAGTAAACATGAAATGTTCACACATTACTTTGTGGACATATCAGATCCCCGGATCAGATCACACCAATACACATTTTATTGATCACTCATCACTTTTTGCATTTGTCAACAAAGTTACTAGATCCCTTGGAAAGAAAAGGAAACAGAATGCATCGTAAGCACTACGAGCTTGGAATTATACCGCCTTGCAATAACAGATGAAACATGATTTAATGTTATTTATTTAATAAATGTTTTATTGTATTATTATTATTATTTCTTATGTATTCATTTATATATTTTTATTTTTTAAATTTTTTTTTAAACCTATTTATTTATTTGCATTTTTTAATTGTTTAATTTTGTTTTAATTTGTTTTAATTAATTAATTAATAAATAAATTTATTTATTTATTTATTTATTTTGAGTTATTTATCTTGAGTGGCTGTGATTTGTTCTCGAAATGCTTTATTTTCTAATTTAAAGAAAGTCATATCTAATGGAAGGATCTTATCACAGTTCTCTCTTCGTAATTGCTTAAATAAATAGCTTTAGTTATTGATTTAAAGGGATCTAGTAACATGTCAAAATCATAAAAACTTACTCGGAACTCTAACGGTTCTTACATACATAATACATCCATGTATATATACGTTTTACCAATATACGCATCAAACAGCTTTTGTTTTTCAAAAATGTTTCTTCCGTTATAAACATATGTATTATTTTCACACATTTCTTCGTTGACTTCTTCGATGAGTTTCACGCGTTTTACTATAATAATGTAACAAATTCTATAGCATAACACGGACCAAGTCTAAATAATTGTTTTCACTCAGAAAAGGAAGTTATGTTAAAAAATAACACCATAATTGTGCATGAAATTGACGCCATGATGGTCATTATATACTTGTTATGAATAAGATATTTATAATTTTACTTTACTTGTTAAGCATGATTCGCAGACATTTTCGCATGCTTTGCAAGATTATCTGTAGTTGAAAAGACAAAAAAAAAAATAAAGACAACGTTGAACCGTGTCTAATTTAGCAGATGATAATCAAATTCGCATTTATGTTACCATAAGAGTAGAATAATTATAACTAAAGACAATAATCATTAAAATGATCACGGTTGGAGATTGGAAATGTCTGGTACTTACTGGGATAGTTAAGTTTATAATTATTTATGTGAGATAATGACAAACTGAGTGTCTTATTTGAAAGAGCATACAATTTTCAAGGCAGAATAAACTTTATTTGATCAAAATCAGTATAGAAACACCTGAACTATCAATACATTTATTCAACATAATAAATGTAGGAGCCGAAATTTATTTGATGACTTAAGAAAAAGAAGAATAAAATACTTACACTTTCCCAAAATTTAAAAAAGAGGTTTTAAAATAGTTGTTAATGATCTCTCTATTTAAAGGGACATTCCCTTTTTTGCAAGCCAAATTTCAAAAGTTGCGAGGTTATTGTCTTATATGAAAGAAAATATCATTTAATAGCATGCCTGAACAAATTAGGGCTTGAAATATCTTTTTCGTGAAGTTACAGACCTAAAACTAATAAAACGACAACCAACGGTTAATTGTGCATTTACGTGTATTCACCCAGTGAGGAAGTTCATACACGGATTCCACGAAGTACCACAACGTTATGCGTGACCCCTACGTGACCCGCGCTAGCTACGTGACCCGCACACATATGTAGCATGACCGAATATTAAACAAAATAACCAAACCTCGCTTAAACTGACTACATGTAATTACACATTCTTCTTTTTTTTTTTCCGTGACATAGCTTTACAAATGTCAGCTTCACAATACCTTTATAAGAATAAGTACAATATTGTTGTAATATTATGCTAAATCAGTTAAACTCTTTTATTGACCGATATATAGTTTGATGGAGGGACGCATTCGTTTTTTATCCGTAGAATCCAAATTACAGGGCTGTACGATCTGATTTTGTTTGTGTGTGTTACATTCATCCCCATCCGTCAACTGGAAACTATTCAGACGTTTTGTAAAAGGGGGACAGTACCTTTAATCATTACTTTAACAAAACATCACATGCACAATTTTGTTTTAAATGGATCTAGTAACTTTGTTGACATGTGCAAAAAGTGATGAGTGGTTGATGCAATGTATATTGTTGTTATCTGATATGTCCACTTGGTTTTCTGTGAAAATTTCAAGTTAAATAGACGTTATATGGCCGAGTAATGAGCAAACGTGTAAAGTAATATTCACCAACTCACAGCACTCACTTTGTACACGTTGTCGACGGTCCAATGGGTAATTTACCATCTGAAAACTTCAATCGTAATTATCTTTTTAACGAAAGGGAAATTTGAAAAAACGAAAAACGGTCCCATGCTTTTATTGTTAATACGAATGCAACAAGTTATGAGGGAACAGTTAGAATTTCAATTGGATTTTGAGGATTTGGACAATGTTACTAATTCCCTTTAACGGTCAAAATCAATGGGTTTTTAGAAAGCGCCATATTGTGTTTAAACGGCTGTTTTAGAATGATAACATGCTTAAACGGATGCCTGTCAAGTGTCTTACTCCAAGAAAATTATTTTGAGCATCCTCATTTCTCTTCTACCGTGCTTATGGTAAGAGAATAATAAAATAGGGTTATATTTTTTCAAATGCCCATTTAGTATGACGATATCTATCATTCAGCTCAAAAGCGTTAATGAACGGTCATAAACCTCATAAACGTCCGTTGTAAAAGCTGACGCTTATGTTCGTTTTTTTAACCAGGAAAGCAGTGTTCTTTTTCAATAAAACTTTCACACATCATTTAGACATATCTTACAATGATTTTGGTACAAGATTAAAGTCTCAAATGTCATTTTGGCAATATCTGACACTTTACAGGTGCACCTTTAAAGTACAATGAAGTCCAGACAAATTGTTGTATGCACTATAAGATACTAATTAGGATGCTACTTCTATCTTATACTACTACTACTACTACTACTACTACTACTACTACTACTACTACTACTACTACTACTACTACTACTACTACTACTACTACTACTACTACTACTACTCATACTACTACTACTACTACTACTACTACTCATACTACTACTACTACTACTACTACTACTACTACTATTAGTATTACTACTACTACTACTACTACTACTACTACTACTACTACTACTACTACTACTACTACTTCTACTACTACTTCTTCTACTACTACTACTACTAAAGCATTTCGAATATCATAAAGTTATGAACCCTAGTACTATAACACTGATTGCCTATTGACACAAAATCATTCGGATGGCATATCTCAGCAAATACTTAACATATTAAATTGATTTTCGGTATTTGGACATTATTTTTAATGCTCTTTTTGAAAATGAAGTTCAAATTCGAAAATCCAGAAAATTGATTTATATGACGTAATAGCTTCTGTACTATATTATTCATGAAGTATGTATGCTTCATCTTCAAGACAGAATATCTGTGATAGGAATTCATCATCTATTGACTGTGACCTCCTTTGATATTTTATGAACTTAGTAGTATTTTGTGAAAAGTGACACAATAGTGTAATCAATCTCCAAATTTAGCAAAAGTGTTTGGTCCAATGATTTTGTCCCAAGGCTGTACCTTTAAATATGTGAATTTGTAACTAACCTTTAGCCTATATAGCCTACTAGAACCAGAATGTCCCGCTTTGTGTTCTACGGGCATGATGTAGTAGGACATAGAGGTAACGCGTATCAAGAAGACGTACATCAATTGTTGTCTACAAGCCAGCTTATAAATAGCCCAAGGCTTCTGATTTATGTAATCTATAATTAATCATTCGTATACGTAAACAACAAATTGAATAATGTATTACGCTCAACTTGGATCATTGTGACGTACAATGTTCAGATTTGGTATAGAGGGCACTTCAAACATGATTTATGTGAGATAATGACAAACTGAGTGTCTTATTCGAAAGAGCATACAACTTTCAAGGCAGAATAAACTTTATTTGATCAAAATCAGTTCAGAAACAGCTGAAATATCAATACTACGTTTATTCAACATGATAAATGTGGGATCCGAAATTTATTCGATGATTTAAGAAAAAGAAGCATCAAATACATACACTTTCCCAACATTTACAAAAGAGGTTTTTAAATAGTTGTTAATGATCTCTGTAAATACTTTAACAAAATATCACATGCACAATTTTTTGTAATGGTCGAAATCAATGGGTTTTTAGAAAGCGCCCTATTATGTTTTAACGGCTCTTTTAGAATGATTACATGCTTAATAGTTTGTAATGTTATGGTCCAGGTTTTGGTTAATACAATTTAGTTTTGACCGAGCTAAAGTATCCCTTTAATACAACTATGAGATATAAAAAGGTGCTACTAGATGCTACTATCAAAACAACAACAACAGCAGCAACAACAACTGTTACTATACTCGTTTACTATTACCACTAATATAACCACTATTATTTATACCTTTTCTACTACTACTTCTACTACTACTACTATTATTACTACTACTACAACTACTACTACTACTACTACTACTACTACTACTACTACTA
>JBAMJV010003287.1:42500-90000 GCA_037951105.1 Echinarachnius parma
GTCGTGCCATCGTTGGGCCGATGTCATTTTCGTTGTAAGGGGACGTTGGGCCAACATGCGACATGCGACGTCACCGAGACGTTAAAATGTCCGCCAGCCCAACATCAGCTCGGCGTCTTTTTTTTAATGCTGGCCCAACGTCATTTAGCGATTTCGGCCCAACATCAATTATTGACAATGGCCCACTGTCAGTTTTAACGTAGGCCCAACATCGATTCCTGACGTTGAGAGAACATCAAGTTTTGACGTCGGCCCGACGTTAAAATGTCCGCCAGCCTAACATTGTCCCAACATCATTTTGTGATGTCGGGCAAATGTAAATTTCCGACAATGGCCCAACACCGAATCCTGACATAGGATAGATATCAAATTCTGATGTGGGCTCGACGTTAAAATGTCCGCCAGCCCAACATCGTCACTACGTCATTTTGTGATATTGGCATAACGTCAATTTCCAACAATGGCCCAACATCAACTCATGACATTGGACCAACATAACATTATGATGTCGGCTCGAGGTTAAAATGTCCGCTAGCCCAACATTGTCACGACATCATTCTGTGATGTTGGTCCAACGTCAATTTCCGCCAATGGCCCAATATCAAATCCTGACGTTGGGCCAACATCAAATTCTGACGTTGGCCCGACATTAAAATGTCCGCCAGCCCGACATTAGCCCAACGTTATTTTTTATTGTTGGCCCAACATCAAATCTTGACGTTGGCCCAACATCAAATCTTGACGTTCGCCCGACGTTTGAATGTCCGCTAACCCAACATTGGCCCAACGTCATTTTCTGATGCTGGACCAACATCAAAATTTGACAATGGCCCAATGTCAAATGGCCAACGTAAGACCAACATCAAAAACGTAAAAAGAAATTAGAAAACATGCATAGATTCCACGTCCGATCCATGCAATTTGTTTAACCTTTACACACATTCATTCATAAATCATAATTCTATCATAATTCTATAAATATCCTATTCCTATACCTATTGCCTACTCCTAAACCTATCATCCTATCGTCCTACAAACATAGGTCGCAATCGGTATATTATATATACACCTCTTCTTAGCATGTATGTTTTGTAATAGTTAGTATTTGTAGAGCGTTGAATTTGAAATAATCCACCTTCAAATCATATTCATAACACTATTTAAGGTGTTATTTATATTCTTATATATCCTTCGAAATTATATACAGCAGCAATGACATGACAAAAGTATATATTTTAATATAAATAATTCCAAAAATCGAAAATTTTCATTTCACTTACGATCGCTTATAATCGATCATGAATTTCCCGATAGCAATACTTCTTTTTTTTTAACTTTTGAATTACTAATGTTTGTAATCGATTAAACGAAATTCAATTCAGTATAGATTCTCAAAGCAAGTTAACAAAAATATAAGTACCCAGCTAGCTAACTGACGTCGGACCGATGTCGGCAGGTCTTCGGCAAGATCGCGGTCGGCAAACAGACGTCGCGCCAACATTACGCCAACGTCGAATTTAAGTTGGAGGTTTTGGAAATGAAATAAGTCGGAAAATGGTTGTAGTTGAATATCGTGCCGATGTCATTCAGTTGACGAAAAAAATACGTCTCAAATAAAACGTCGCGCTTAAATCGCACCAATGCCGAAACTGGTACCAATTTAAGAGCTTGATAGAGGGTTGTAATATTAATGTTGGGCCGATGTCAATAAACCAACATGAATATGACATCTCAAATATGACGTTGGGCCAATGTTGTACCGATGTCGGAATATATCATTTTAAGAGGTCGGTAAATGGTTGAATGTGGAATTGATGTCGGACGGATGTTATTAATTGGACATCAATATGACATCACAAATATGACGTCAAGCCGATATCGCGCCGATGTCAGAATTGGCAGCAATGACACGAGTCGGCAAATAGTCATGAAATCGATGTTCAGCCGATGTCAATATTCTGACATGAATATGTCATCTCCAATATGACGTCGGGATAATTTCGCGCCGATGTTGGAACTGGTAGCAATTAAAGAGGTCGGTAAATGGTTGTAACATTGATGTCGGACCAATGAGTTTTATTGGACATCCATATGACATCTCAATTATGACGCCAAAGCGATATCCTGCCGATGTCATAAATGGCACCAATGAAACTAATCATTAAATAGTCATTAAATGGATGTTGTGCCGTTGTCAATAATTCGACATGAATATGACATCTCAAATATAAAATCGGCCTTCTATCGCCCCGATGTTGGAACTGGAAGTAATTTAAGAGGTCGGTAAAATGCTGTGAAATTGATGTCGGGTCACAGTTATTAATTAGACATAAATATGACATCCAAAATATGACTTTGGGCCTATACCGCACAGATGTCGGAACTTTACGAAATTTTAAAGGTGGGTAAAAGGTTGTGAAATAGATGTCGGTCGGATGCCATTACTCCTACATAAATATGACATCTCTACTATGACGTCAGTCCGATATTGTGATGATGTTGTATCTGGTAGCAATTTAAGAGGTCGGTACAATCATTGACTTCGGCACAACATCAATTAAATGACCATTTGCCGAGTTGTTTCATTGCTGCAAGTTCTTACATCAGCCTGACATATTTATCACATTCATGTCTAATTAATAACATCGGACCGATATCAATTTTACTACCATTTACCGACCTCCTTAATTGCTATCTTTTCCGACATCGGCGCGATATTAGCCCGACGTCATATTGGAGATGGCATATTCATGTCCGACTATTGACATCGGCGCAACATCACTTTTATGATCATTTGCCGACTTGTTTCATTGCTGTCAGTTCTGACATCGGCAGGATATCGCATTGACGTCATCATTGAGATGTCATATTCATGTCGGATCATTGACATCGGCTCAACATCAACTTAATGACTAATAGCCGACTTGATTCACTGCTGCCCATTCTGACGTCGTAGGATTTCGGTTTGACGTAAACATTGAGATGTCCTATTCTTGTCTCATTATTAACATTGTCCCGACATTAATTTCACAACCATGACTGACCACTGACTGAATAATTGATGTTGGGTCGAAATCGCAAAATGACGTTTGGCCAGCATTAAAAAAACAAAAACGCCGCGCTGATGTTGGGCTGGCGGACATTTTTACGTCGCGGCGACGTCGGATTTTTAATGTAGGCCCAACGTCTTCTTAAAACGACTTTTTACATTGGCCCAATGTTGGCACAACGTCAGGTGGCTAGCTGGGTAGCGACCTCTTAAATTGATACCAGTCCCAACATCGGCGCTATATTAGGTCGACCTCTTATTGGAGATGTCATATTAATGACATTGGGCCATTGTCACATTTTGATGTTGGTCCAGCATCAAACGTCGGGCGAACGTCAAGATTTGATGTTGGGCCAACAATAAAAAATAACCTTGGGCTAATGTCGGGCTGGCGGACATTGTAATGTCGGGCCAACGTCAGAATTTGATGTTGGCCCAACGTCAGGATTTGATATTGGGCCATTGGCGGAAATTGATATTGGGCCAACATCACAGAATGATGTTATGACAATGTTGGGCTAGTGGACATTTTAACCTCGCGCCCATATCATAATGTTATGTTGGTCCAATGTCATGAGTTGATGTTGGGCCATTGTCAGAAATTGACGTATCACAAAATGACGTGGTGACGATGTTGGGCTGGCGGACATTTTAACGTCGAGCCCACATCAGAATTTGATATCTGTCCTATGTCAGGATTTGGTGTTGGGCCATTGTCGGAAATTGACATTTGCCCGACATCACAAAATGATGTTGGAACAATGTTAGGCTAGCGGACATTTTAACCTCGCGCCCACATCATAATGTTATGTTGGTCCAATGTCATGAGTTGATGTTGGTCCATTGTCAGAAATTGACGTATCACAAAATGACGTGGTGACGATGTTGGGCTGGCGGACATTTTAACGTCGAGCCCACATCAGAATTTGATATCTGTCCTATGTCAGGATTTGGTGTTGGGCCATTGTCGGAAATTGACATTTGCCCGACATCACAAAATGATGTTGGAACAATGTTAGGCTAGCGGACATTTTAACCTCGCGCCCACATCATAATGTTATGTTGGTCCAATGTCATGAGTTGATGTTGGTCCATTGTCAGAAATTGACGTATCACAAAATGACGTGGTGACGATGTTGGGCTGGCGGACATTTTAACGTCGAGCCCACATCAGAATTTTATATCTGTCCTATGTCAGGATTTGGTGTTGGGCCATTGTCGGAAATTGACATTTGCCCGACATCACAAAATGATGTTGGGACAATGTTAGGCTAGCGGACATTTTAACCTCGCGCCCACATCATAATGTTATGTTGGTCCAATGTCATGAGTTGATGTTGGGCCATTGTCAGAAATTGACGTATCACAAAATGACGTGGTGAGGATGTTGGGCTGGCGGACATTTTAACGTCGAGACCACATCAGAATTTGATATCTGTCCTATGTCAGGATTTGGTGTTGGGCCATTGTCGGAAATTGACATTTGCCCGACATCACAAAATGATGTTGGAACAATGTTAGGCTAGCGGACATTTTAACCTCGCGCCCACATCATAATGTTATGTTGGTCCAATGTCATGAGTTGATGTTGGTCCATTGTCAGAAATTGACGTATCACAAAATGACGTGGTGACGATGTTGGGTTGGCGGACATTTTAACGTCGAGCCCACATCAGAATTTTATATCTGTCCTATGTCAGGATTTGGTGTTGGGCCATTGTCGGAAATTGACATTTGCCCGACATCACAAAATGATGTTGGGACAATGTTAGGCTAGCGGACATTTTAACCTCGCGCCCACATCATAATGTTATGTTGGTCCAATGTCATGAGTTGATGTTGGGCCATTGTCAGAAATTGACGTATCACAAAATGACGTGGTGACGATGTTGGGCTGGCGGACATTTTAACGTCGAGCCCACATCAGAATTTGATATCTGTCCTATGTCAGGATTTGGTGTTGGGCCATTGTCGGAAATTGACATTTGCCCGACATCACAAAATGATGTTGGGACAATGTTAGGCTAGCGGACATTTTAACCTCGCGCCCACATCATAATGTTATGTTGGTCCAATGTCATGAGTTGATGTTGGGCCATTGTCAGAAATTGACGTATCACAAAATGACGTGGTTACGATGTTGGGCTGGCGGACATTTTAACCTCGAGCCAACCGCGATAAGCCGACATCCGGCCAACAACTTATGACATCGGCACGACGTCAGGTGGCTAGCTGGGTACTACTACTACTACTACTACTACTACTACTACTACTACTACTACTACTACTACTACTACTACTACAACTATACTACTACTACTACTACTACTACTACTACTACTACTACTACTACTACTACTACTACTACTACTACTACTACTACTACTAAGTAACTACTACTAAAGCATTTCGAATATCATAAAGTTATGAACCCTAGCACTATAACACTGATTGCCTATTGACAAACAAATCATTCGAATGGGCATATCTCAGCAAATACTTAACATATTAAATTGATTTTCAGTATTTGGACATTATTTGTTTATGCTCTTTCGGAAAATGAAGTTCAAATTCGAAAATCCAGAAAACAGATTGTTATGACGTATTCTTCAACTTAAAGACGGGATATATGTGGTAGGAAATCCTCACCTATTTACTGTAACCCCCATTGATATTTTATGAACTCTTGAAAGGTGACACAATAGTGTTATCAATCTCCAAATTTAGAAAAAGTGTTTTGTCCAATGATTTTGTCCCAAGGCTGTACATTTAAATATGTGAATGTGTAACTAACTTTTAGCCTATATAGCCTACTAGAACCAGGATGTCCCGCTATGTGTTATACGGGCATTGTGAAATCTAGTAGGGCATACAGGCAACGCGTATCAAGAAAACGTAAATCAATTGTTGTCTACAAGCCAGCTTATAAATAGCCCCAGGCTTCTGATTTATGTAATCTATAATGAATCATTCGTACGTAAACAACAAATTTTAAAATGTATTAGCCTCCTCTTGGTTCATTGTGACGTACTATGTTCAGATTTTGTATAGAATGCACTTCAAAAAGTATTTGTGTGAGATAATGACAAACTGAGTGTCTTATTTGAAAGAGCATACAACTTTCAAGGCAGAACTTTATTTGATAAAAATCAGTTCAGAAACAGCTGAAATATCAATACATTTATTCAACATAATAAATGTGGGATCCATAATTTATTCGATGACTTAAGAAAAAACAGCATAACAAAATTTCGCTTTCCCAAAATGTACAAAAGAGGTTTTAAAATAGTTGTTAATGATCTCTGTATGTAATCATTACTTTGTTTTAATGGTCGAAATCGATGGGTTTTTAGAATGCGCCCTATTGTGTTTTAACGGCTCTTTTAGAATGATTACATGCTTTTAGTTTGTATTGTTATGGTCCAGGTTTTGGTTAATACAATTCAGTTTGACCAAAACTGGGGGGTTCCGTACATTGTTTGTTCATTTTGTATTTATTGTATTGTTTTATTTATTTTATTTCAATATTATTATTTTTTTTTGTGGGGGGGGGGGGGTTCCTTTTTTTTTTTAGTGGGCTGGATTTGTATTCGAAATTCCTTATTTTCCAAATAAAATCTGATGAAAGGATTTAAATTGTAACTTATCACAGTTCACTCTTTGTATTGTTTAAATAAATAGCTTTAGTTGTTCATTTAAAGGGATCTAGTAACATGTCAAAACCCTCAAAATTTACTCCGAACTCTGACGGTTCTTACATCATCCATGTATACATATTAACAATATAAGCATCAAACAGCTTTTGTTTTCAAAAATGTTTCTTCCGTTATAAAAATATGTATGATTGAAGTATTTATATTTATAACTATAGTTGTTCACGATTATCACGTTGCATTTCACTCATTCGGCCATATAACATCCATTCGATGAGACATTTTCATTTCTTCGTTGACATTATCAGATCACAAAAAATACACATGTTATCAACCATTCATCACTCTTTTCACTGGACAGTCACCAATATTACTTGATCACTTTAAAGAAATAGAGTGCCGTAAATAACTTTATTAATTCAGGTAATTAATTCCATACACCGGATCGAATGTGTCTAATCGATTTTTATGCTAGGGCAATTATAGGGTTTGTAGGATTAAGTATGTTTCCCCAACATATATTCACCTTTAATTATGTTCTCTACACACTAAAATATAATTACATGCAAATACGACCAACATTTACCCTTTAGGAAAGGGATAAGCATCATTTAAAGTCATTCGCCTCACGGGCTAATCCCTTTCATCGCGTACAGCATGGAAGCTGCCATTGATGTTTATGAAACTCGGATCGCTTTAAAACGTGACGTCAAACCCGAACTACTCTTTGTATCGGCTCTCGTTTTGCCTTGTATTTGCGCTTTGTGGTTTGCCTTGATTTTAAAAGTCTGAACGTCGTGAAACAAAATGGAAACATATAAATCACACAATCTGAGCGTCGTTTGACAAGATGTGAACAATCAGTGAATATTTTCAGGCGTTTTACTATAACAATGTAACAAATTCTATAGCGTATTAACACGGACCAAGTTTCAAGGGAGTCATCGGATTTGGGGAAATTCACGGTTTCACATAGCGATTTTTGTGTATTCACAGTCTTATTTCACACGGCATATCATGGCGTCTGGAAATTAGGTGACGAGCAACGATCTTGTGTTATTTGAACTAACGACTAAAGAAATCTTTACACTCAGAAGAGGAAGTTGAGTATAAAAAATAATACCATAAGTGTGCATGCGGTTGCATGACGCCATAATGGTCATTATACTTGTTATAAATAAGATATTTCTGATTTTAATTTACTCGTTGAAGCATGATTCCCATACATTTTCGATGGTTTGCAAGATTATTAATTTGTCCGATGGAAAGACAAAAAAAAAGAAAGATTAAAAACAACGTTGAACCGTGTCTAATTTAGCTGATGATAATCAAATTCACATATGAATGTTGCCGTAAGAGAAAATAAGTATAAGCTGGCAATTATTACTACTACATCATTTCGAATATGAGGGAACGTTTCATGATATTCCTGACAAAAAGGTACGCGCACACTAAAACAAAAGGCTTCCAACATGAAACATAACACTTGTAATCGATAACATCGCTCTCACTTTTGCCATAGGTCTAAACGAAAATTATATTGTATCGATATATCGCGGCTCTGAGGGGTGTGACATGTAACTATTTCGTGTTAAATACAGCCTGTATTAAATTCAAATCACGTGCCTGTGTTTAGACATTCAGTGATTCGTATTGACTAGGCCATAAAACTTATACAGCATTGTAAAAAACATTGAACCATGCACTATTTACTATTTTTTTAGAACCGTTATTATATTCTGTCCATATTATAATACTTTATAGAATAAATTGTTAATTAACTATCAAAAGGGGTATATTCATTTTTATTTTGAATACCTACCACATATGTTTTGCCTTCAATTTGATTTTTTAAAAAAAAGGTATGGGTTATGGGTATGGGTTCTCCATTCTTTACATGAACATAAAAGCATAAGTTGTATACACATTTGCTAATAATGTGTTGATTATTATGCCTGTACGTGGTATACATAAACTGGGTTCCAAAAGAAACTTATCACGTTTTCAGAGCGACGCTCACTAAAATCCATATCATCAAATTGAATCAAATTTTGACACAGATAAGCCATCATTCTCCTTATGAAGCATATCTTAAAAATTTAAAGTTTGCTTTTGCCAAAAAAGAGAAAATGCGATTGAATCACTACATGTCACTTTTAAAAAATCACAGAAATTGCCCGCTGCGAACCTCCACGAAAGGTGGTCTATTCAGAACTTTCAATAGTTATTCATTCAATTTCAAAGCGGATTATGTAACCACTAGACTGGCTATTGTTCGGACCGAGCTCTGTGCCTGGAAGGCGAGCAGTTTCTGTGATTTTTGAAAAATGACTTCTTGCGATTTCACCTAATTTTATTCTTTGTTGACTAAAGCAAACATGATTTTTCTTAGATGAGCTTGCTAATGAGTATTATAGCTAATCTATGCCCAATTATGATTAATGTTTATGGTTTGGATTTTAATGTGTGTCGCTCTGAAAAGTTGATAAGTTTCTTTTGGAACCTAGTTTATATATATAGGTCTCTCCAGTTGCACTATTTATTATTTGTTTTATAACCGTTATTCTATTCTGTCCATATTATAATACTTTATAGAAAAAACTGTTAATATCAAAAGGGTTATATATATTTGTTTGAATACCTACCACATATTTTTTGCCTTCAATTTTATTTTTTTTAATAAAGGATTTCATTCCTATTGTATGGTTTTTCTCCATTCTTTACATGAACATAAAAGGCATAAGTTTTATACACATTTGCTAATACAAAGTGCAAAATGTGTTGATTATTATGCCTGTAAGTTGTTATACATATATACATAGGTCTCTTCAGTTCTAAGTGTTAGTAACTTATATTTGCACATTAATTCTTGATGAGAGTTGCCGATTGAAATTTAGCTTTGTTGTACTGGTAGTGCTTAGCAGTATACCAGGATATAGGCCGTTTGCACCCCGTCTTACCACTGCTTACTTCTCTGATAATATAAGGGCAATTGACGGTCACTTGTCAACTCTTATTCAGATCTAATGTACTCATAAAAGAGCCCCGCACAAAAACTGGAAAGCATTTTCTATAATATGAGCACTACTAGCCTACAGAAAATCCACAAATGATCCACTATGCATTGGGAACATGTGAATCAAACCCATACATTTTTATTGTCAAAATCCACGCAAATATTCATGAAATGAAAGACCGAAAATCTGTGGTAGAAATCCCTAACCTATTGACTTTAACTACCTTTGAAATTTTATGAACTCATGTTTCTTTGAAATATATGAAAAGTGACAAAATAGAGGTGTTTGTTCCAATCATTTTTTTCCCCAAGGCTGTACGTATAAATGTGTGAATTTGTAACATCCTTTTTAATAGCCTATATAGCCTACTAGAACGAGGAGGTCCCGGAGGGTATTTCACAAAGACATTTGTCATTATGAAAAATTTGTCATGATGACAAATTTGTCGTAATGACATATATTTCTTTGTGAAACACCCTCCTGGTGTGTGTTCTACGGGCATTGTTACATCTAGTAGGGCATACAGGTATGCGTATCAAGAAGACGTACATGAATCTTTCAACAAGCCAGCTTATAAAATTTTATCCAATCTATAATTAATCATACAATCATAATCATAAAAGGCATACATTTCTAGTTAAATCAGTTTTATTTGTTATTATCAAGGAGCCTCAAAGTTATTGATATAAAGTTTTGTTAGAAATTTCAAATACTTGTATTGGTTTGCTCTTGAATATATATCATTCCAACTTTCCAAGGCTACAAACATACAAGTATTTGAAATTTCTAACAAAACTTTATATCAATAACTTTGAGGCTCCTTGATAATAACAAATAAAACTGATTTAACTAGAAATGTATGCCTTTTATGATTATGATTGTATGATTAATTATAGATTGGATAGATTGGAAATATTTTGTCATTATGACAAATTTGTCATGATGACAAATTTGTCATAATGACTTTGTGAAACACCCTCCTGGTGGGTGTTCTACCGGCATTGTTACATCTAGTAGGGCATACAGGTATGCGTATCAAGAAGACGTACATGAATCTTTCAACAAGCCAGCTTATCAAATTTAATATCCCCAGGCTTCTGTTTTATCCAATCTATAATTAATCATACAATCATAATCATAAAAGGCATACATTTCTAGTTAAATCAGTTTTATTTGTTATTATCAAGGAGCCTCAAAGTTATTGATATAAAGTTTTGTTAGAAATTTCAAATACTTGTATTGGTTTGCTCTTGAATATATATCATTCCAACTTTCCAAGGCTACAAATGGCTTTCCATACATTAAGTTCAACTTAGACGGCATATCATGGCGTCTGGAAATTAGGTAACGAGCAACGATCTTGTGTTATTTGAACTAACGACTAAAGAAATCTTTACACTCAGAAGAGGAAGTTGAGTATAAAAAATAATACCATAAGTGTGCATGCGGTTGCATGACGCCATAATGGTCATTATACTTGTTATAAATAAGATATTTCTGATTTTAATTTACTCGTTGAAGCATGATTCCCATACATTTTTGATGGTTTGCAAGATTATTTGTCGTTGTAAAGACAAAAAGAAAATAAAGACAACGTTGAACCGTGTCTAATTTAGCAGATGATAATCAAATTCACATATATGATGCCGTAAGAAAAAATAATTATAAGCTGGCAATTACTACTACTACATCATTTCGAATGTGAGGGAACGTTTCAAGATGTTACTGACAAAAAGTGTATATAATATTATGATAATGTTATATGACTCTCTCTTTGGTTTTGCGTATAAATTTGTAACATCGTGCGCTTGTACGCGCAAACTAAAAAAAGGCTTCCAACATAAAACATAACACATGTAATCGATAGCATCGCTCTTACTTTTGCCGTAGGTCTAAACGAAAATTATATTGTATCGATATATCGCGGCTCTGATGGGTGTGACATGTCACTATTTCGTGTTACATACAGCCTGTATTAAATTTAAATCACGTGTCTGTGTTTAGACATTCAGTGATTCGTATTTGACTAGGCCATATAACTCATACAGCCTTGTAAAAAACATTGGACCATGCACTATTTATTATTTGTTTTAGAACCGTTATTCTATTCTGTCCATATTATAATACTTTATAGAAAAAACTGTTAATATCAAAAGGGTTATATATATTTTTGTTTGAATACCTATACCACATATTTTTTGCCTTCAATTTTATTTTTTTTAATAAAGGATTTCATGCCTATTGTATGGTTTTTCTCCATTCTTTACATGAACATAAAAGGCATAAGTTTTATACACATTTGCTAATACAAAGTGCAAAATGTGTTGATTATTATGCCTGTAAGTTGTTATACATATATATAGGTCTCTCCAGTTCCAAGTGTTAGTAACTTGTATTTGCACATTAATTATTGATGAGAGTTGTCAATTGAAATTTAGCTTTGTTGGACTGGCAGTGCTTTAGCAGTATACCAGGATGTAGGCCGTCTGCACCACGTCTTACCACTTCTTACTTCTCTGATAATATAAGGGCAATTGGCGGTCACTTGTCAACTCTTATTCAGATATAATGTACTCATAAACAAGCCCCGCAAAGAACTGGAAAGCATTTTCTATAATAAGAGCACTACTAGCCTACGGAAAGAAAAAATCCACAAATGATCCACTATGCATTGGGAACGTGTGAATCAAACCCATACATTTTTATTGACTATAACCACCTTTGAAATTTTATGAACTCATGTTTCTTTAAAATATATGACAAGTGACAAAATAGATGTGTTTGTTCCAATCATTTTTTCCCAAGGCTGAACATATAAATGTGTGAATTTGTAACATCCTTTTAGCCTATATAGCCTACTAGAACCAAGAGGTCCCGGAGGGCATTTCACAAAGAAATATTTTGTCATTATGACAAATTTGTCATCATGACAAATTTGTCATAATGACAAAATATTTCTTTGTGAAACACCCTCCTGGTGGGTGTTCTACCGGCATTGTTACATCTAGTAGGGCATACAGGTATGCGTATCAAGAAGACGTACATGAATCTTTCAACAAGCCAGCTTATCAAATTTAATAGCCCCAGGCTTCTGTTTTATCCAATCTATAATTAATCATACAATCATAATCATAAAAGGCATACATTTCTAGTTAAATCAGTTTTATTTGTTATTATCAAGGAGCCTCAAAGTTATTGATATAAAGTTTTGTTAGAAATTTCAAATACTTGTATTGGTTTGCTCTTGAATATATATCATTCCAACTTTCCAAGGCTACAAATGGCTTTCCATACATTAAGTTCAACTTAAACGGCATATCATGGCGTCTGGAAATTAGGTAACGAGCAACGATCTTGTGTTATTGAACTAACGACTAAAGAAATTTTACACTCAGAAGAGGAAGTTGAGTATAAAAAATAATACCATAAGTGTGCATGCGGTTGCATGACGCCATAATGGTCATTATACTTGTTATAAATAAGATATTTCTGATTTTAATTTACTCGTTGAAGCATGATTCACATACATTTTTGATGGTTTGCAAGATTATTTGTCGTTGTAAAGACAAAAAGAAAATAAAGACAACGTTGAACCGTGTCTAATTTAGCAGATGATAATCAAATTCACATATATGATGCCGGAAGAGTAAATAATTATAAGCTGGCAATTACTACTACTACATCATTTCGAATGTGAGGGAACGTTTCAAGATGTTACTGACAAAAAGTGTATATAATATTATGATAATGTTATATGACTCTCTCTTTGGTTGTGCGTATAAATTTGTAACATCGTGCGCTTGTACGCGCAAACTAAAAAAAGGCTTCCAACATAAAACATAACACATGTAATCGATAGCATCGCTCTTACTTTTGCCGTAGGTCTAAACGAAAATTATATTGTATCGATATATCGCGGCTCTGATGGGTGTGACATGTCACTATTTCGTGTTACATACAGCCTGTATTAAATTTAAATCACGTGTCTGTGACAAATTTGTCACCATGACAAATTTGTCATAATGACAAAACTGTCATAATAACCAAATATTTCTTTGTGAAACACCCTGTCTACGGGCATGGTTACATCTAGTAGGGCATACAAGTATACGTATCAAGAATACGTACGTGGATATTTCCATGAACCAGCTTATAAATAGCCACAGGCTTCTGTTTTATCTTATCTATAACTAATAATTTGTTCGTAAACAACAAATTGAATAATGTATTAGGCTACTCTTGGATCATTGTGACGTACAATGTTATTGATATACTATGCCAAAAGGGGTGTTTCACAAAGATTAAATGTTGAACCTAACTATTAGCTGGACCTAACTATTATGGAAATCCGTTGGTTTCTTTGTAAAATTGTTGGAACAGTCCAAAGGCATACATTTCTAGTGAAATCAGTTATATTTGGTATTATCAAGGAGCCTCAAAGTAAAGTATAAAGTTTCGTTAGAAGTTTCAAATACTTGTATTGTTTTGCTCTTGAATATATATCATTCCAACTTTCCAAGGCTACAAATAGCTTTCCATACATTAAGTTCAACTTAGAATATTTTTGAAAGGCCCCTTGCATAGAACAAACACAGTGAGGCAGAATGAAATGAAATGAAATGAAATAAAGGGAGGGGTTGACTTTAACCGATATATACTTTATATGACTACAATAAAAGTCCGCACCGTTGGAGTAATAATGCAACAATTGTTAGGGATATCCCCATTTCGTGCATAATAACGTGCGCAGGCTCAGGGGTTATTGTTTTGTTATAATCCAGAGAGTCATAAATAATTATTATTGTTGTCGAACCTAGTCTTTCATCAAGACTCTCGCGCTATATGCACAATTACGTGAGCAGAGCGAGCACCGTGACCAAAGCGAACAGCCCGATCGAGCACTATTTTCAGTTAGTCCCGCTCGCTGACCCTGTGCCGTATATAGCTCTGTCACAGCTAGGTAGCTCGCGAAGAGAATCTCCAAGCCATAATAAGCCGTGACTAAAGGCTACGTCGAACTTGTCTTAGCGCGTTATAGGAAAGATCTGTCTGTAGCAGACAGCCTGCCTTGACATAATGTTTATTAATGTATTTTCTCATTTTATCTGACCAGTGGATAATTTTGCGTGACTACCACTGGCAGGATGGGTTGTGGTATGTGGTTTATATGTAAACGTTATGTTATATGTGTCTGTTCTGGTCAAATCATGATTTTAGAAAAAAACATTCAATAAAAATAAATAATTTTAAACCTTTAACTTTTCCCATATTTGATTGCTCGGGAACGCGTTAAGATGACGCCCCGCCGCTGGATTACTTTTTTCTTTCGAGTCTTGCGCATCTTTTAATGATTTTTTTTTGTGGAAAATCGGACCTTCCATTACGTAGTCAGATGACCATTTGTTTTTGCATGTTAGCCCGAAAATCGCTAATTTGTGTGATTTGTACAAAACATATGGCACCATGTTTCATACAAAGAGATATATCTTTGGCTACTTGCTCTTGTTTACAGTTCAGGTAAATTTGTTATTGGGGTCAAAATATTTGAATTATACTTAGAAATAAAAAAAATAAAATAAAAAACAATACAATAAACAAATTAAACAAAGAAATACAAATCAATTATCAAAACAATAGAAAACATAAGGAATATCCTGGCTCTGCAAGTTAATTTTGTATTATTCATTCCAGATGGTCTAAAGGATTATCTAGTAAAAACCATTGTTTAATTAAAAAGAATATAATGATTTTAAACACTCCTAGTTAAGACGCGTCCAATTTTCGCAGCGATCGGCCTTTTCACGGCCGATATCTTAGCTATAGAAATCTAGCCCGGCTTTCAGTACATCTAGCCTTGGCTGTAGAAAGACTAGCCCGGTTTTTCACGGTAAATGAGTCTAAAGGAAGCCCTCTTGTATTTAACAACTGCCTTTTGAATGTTAGACAGCCTTGTAACGTTACCGTTTGAAGCATCATTGAATAATAAATGTTACTTTTTAATGATAACTTACAAGTTTGAGTTACTAAACTTCTATTTTACCAGAACTCTCCTATCCCTTTAGCATGTTTAACCTACCGATACGGACCCACCTCTCTGACCAATACATATGACAACGACACATGAGCCCGAGCACGTACTTATACAAGAAACGGGGAATCCCCGACAATTGTACCGTTATCATCTCTCCCACTGTGCGGATTTGTATTGTCGCCATTAACAATCAATTGATTATAATTTTTATTTGCCCCTCCTTTTATTCTGTCTCACTGCGCGTAAAGTGTCTAACTCCGCGAAAATTACCTTTTTTCTCTTCTACCGTGTTGTTTAGCTTATGGTAAAAGAAGAATAAAATAGGGTTAGATTTTTCAAATGCCCCTTTAGTATTACAATATCTATCATTCAGCTCAAGAGCGTTAATGAACGGTCATAAACCTCATAAACGTCATACAGTAATTCGTTGTAAAAGCAGACGCATATTTTTGCTTTTTTAACCAGGCAAGCAGTGTTCTTTTTCAATGCAACTTTTACACATCATTCGGACATATCTTACAATGATTTTGGTACAGGATTGAAGTCTCTAATGCAATTTTGGGCAATATCTGACACTTTACAGGTGCACCTTTAATAATGGATCACATTAAGCAGAAGTCTGGGGGTATTTCTACTGTAATCGGTGCAATAATACGTATGTTTATCTCGGTATTGCAATCAACAAACATTAAACAAGACGTGACCTCCAGGTTCGCGTAGGCAAAAGGTAAAACAAAAGTTATATGTCCAATCACATATATATATGTATTTTTACCAGTGAGATTTTTACCACTGATATTTTTACCGCAGACATTTTTTTCCTCTGACATTATTTCCACTGACATTTTACCTCTGGCATTATTTCCTCTGGCACCTCCGGCATATTTACCGGACAGCCATTCAAATTAAGTCTTTGTTGATAGTGGTGGCTTTGAAAATATAGTAGGGAGTCTTTATCTAGAAAGGGGGTTGGAATGAGTAATCCATTGTTAATACCTCTTTTGATTAATTCGCCATAATAAATATTAATCATTATATTCATATTCAAATTGCATTGAAGACCAAAATTGCCCACTTTTGGACGGCATTTAAAAGCAAAAAGACATATGCGCTACTAAGTGAACGTTTGCTGTATACAACTTATATTGAAATAAAATATTTTCTGGATAATCTCACAAAACATCAATTCAACTTCCACAACAAATTGTCATACAATTGGTATTAAAACTTCTAAATTGTGAGAATGTTGATAAATAAACATTTTAACCAATTATACAAACTTTAATAAATTAAAATCGTATGAAATATTTCTCACAACATGTGTTTGTTATGTATACAATTTATGTTTGTACATTATCGACATAAAATATTATCTGGATAATCTCTCAACACATCATTTCAACTTTAAAAGATAATATAACAACATTGTGAGAATATTTGTAAATAAACATAGAGGGCGCTACTCACAATTATTTTTTTGTGAGATAATGAAAAACTGAGTGTCAAATTCGAAAGAGCATACAATTTGAATGGCAGAATAAACTTTATTAAATTTTGATCAAAATCGGTTCAGAAATGGCTGAAATATCCATAAACATAACCATTCGTAATAAATGTGGGGCCCCACAATTATTAGACAATTTTGAACCAGCCGTTAACAAATGTTAAAAATGCTTCCTCTTTTCAAAAATTTACAAAAGTGGTTTTTAAATATATACTTTTTGATAATCTCTCTATTTAATCACTATTTCAACATAACATCACATTCACAGTATTTTATTTAAAATGGTTAAAACCGATGAGCGCCCTATTGAGTTTTAACGGCTCTTTTTTTTTAAATGATAACAGGCCTTTTACTTAGTTATTTGTACTTTTGTATTTCTTTTGAGCATGGTGGAGTTATAACTATTAGTTTGTAATGTAATGGTGCAGGTTTTGCTTACTAAAATTCAGTTTGACCGAAACTGTACTCTCTCTACTATCCCTTTAATAAAGAAAGACAAATAATTCGTATTGAATATCTCTCACAACATTTGTTTGATATTTATACAATGTATTTGTGTATATAAAATGTATGTGGACATAAAACACTTTTTTGTTTGATAATCTCACAAAACATCACTTCAACTTACACAACAAATGTGTCGTACAATTGGTAATATTTTTAAGAGAGGAAGACTATCACTTCATCACATATTATTAATGCTTAACAAATATATTGCGCCCAGGTTATTTAATCACCTTCTTTCTTTATTTTTATATCGGTTTCATAATGATGTTTTTGTTAAACGTTTCCCATGAGTAATAAACAAAACTGGTAAAATGGTTAACAGTTTAAAATTTAGGGGAAACACATTTAAAACAGTTAATATGTGCTTCTTCTTTGTCCATTCTTACGAAATTCTTTACTATCAATATCCAATATGATTTTGTGTATGACATTTATAATCAAATAGAGCAATTTTATACATACATACACAATTTCAAACAATTGTTCAACTTTTACATTATTTTTCTAATTCTTTCTAAATGTTACAAAAGATGTTATATTTCCATGGTCCATTATCAACTCATCATATTATATTAATGTTTTCCATATATTGTGAGTGCAAATAACCAAAGTGCTGTATTGTACATGTTCATAACAATATGGAGCGGACATTAATCATTGAATGCTTTCTTGAAAAAATGTACTGACATTGTACAAATGTTTATAAATAAATATTTTGACCAAAATATTATATAAAAGTCAATAGAGAATCAAAAGTAATTCGTTTACAATCTTACACACATTTGTTTGCTAATTATACAATTTATTTGTGTTCATTAAACCTATATTGAAACATCTAATTCCAACTGACATTGTTGTTATAAGAACGCGATTTTAAAATGTTTTTACAGACGAAGATTATCACTTTATTTACATTACGTAAATGTTTTCAAGACATCTTGCGTTAAGGTTATTGAATGATCTTCGTTTAACCTTTTATATTAGCTTGATACTTTCCCTGTGAAAATCAACAACATTATACAATGGAAAAACTAACAACATTTATACAATGTTTTCAATCAAACATTCAAACGAAAACACTGCAAACATCAGTAACGCATGGTATGTGCTTTGTTTATAAGACCTTTCTCATAACCTTTTCTTTCTCATTATTACATTTCTTTTATATAGGTTTTCTCATCCATTTTAACACTTTAGTCATTCAATTTCATTAATTTGTACTTCAAATTCGTCCCGAGAAACCAACAGAACGGATATCCTAACTTCAATTTCGTCTTTCGTCGATCAATTTAACAAAAAGACCACACAATTTAGTAATTTGTCACACATTTTCGTAAATTGCAAATCAAATTCGTCGGTCACAGTTGCTGAACACAAAAAAGCGAAAGCAATTTCGTCAATTTGCATTCAATTTCATTAAAATTTGATTCAAATTCGTCCCATGTATTTACGCTGTAATTTTCTGTTTCAGATTGTCTTGATGTAATTGTTAAATTGTAACATTAATCATTTAGGGAGTAACATACACATGTATACACTCGAAAACAATCTCACACGCACAAAACACACGCACACGTACACTCACAAATACACATACATGTGCACACATTCACACCAACACGCACACAAGCATGTTTACACAAATTTGCATTCAATTCTTTTTAAAGACATAATATACAAATAATATCAAACAATATTAAATAATATGTACACACACACGCACACACATACACACACACACACACACGCACACACACACACACACACACACACACACACACACACACACACACACACACACACACACACACACACACACACACACATATACCCATCTAACCACCTACCATCTACATAGTCATGACACAGACAGGCATGTAGGGATATACCATGTGACGAATTTGAATGATAAAATCACGAAATTGGTTGAACAAAGACGAATTTGATCTTATCATTCACCACTCGCTCCGCGGCGGAGACGAATTCCAATGCCAATTGACGGTTTTGAATGGTAAGTGTTTGAAATTGATTGACAATTGACGAATTAGATTGATAATTGACGAAATTGAAGTTGGGATTTACGGTCTGTTGGTTTCTCGGGACGAAATTGAAGTACAAATTAATGAAATTGAATGACAAAAGTGTTAAAATGGATGGGAAAACCTAAAGTATAGCCTATATATTCCTAAGAAAATATTTTGAGAAAATTTAATTATAAAGATAAGATGTTATTAAAATTATCATAAACATGTGGACTTTAAATCATGTTAAGGTAACAACTTTGATACGATCGGAAACGTGATTAAAAAGTTATACTACCTGGGAATATCTTCCATATAATATTTGTCTTCGACCACAATGGGCTGTTGATGTTATGATAGTTTTGCCCGAATATGAGGTCACCGTGATGTTTTCTTACGAATTGTTAGGGGAGGGGGGTTGGTGCCGCAGCCCTTTTATACCCCTTTTGCGGCCGTTGATGGTCATTAAAATACATGAATTGGCACAAGGTAAAGTAAAACATTCCAAAGTCACTGCATAACACAACATATTAAAGTTAATTGATACATAGCTTATCTAGTTATTGCCGTTAACCAGCTCTACAAAAGTTTACAAACATTGAGGAGGCATGATCCCTTATCCAACCGGGCAGAATTATTTAAAGGCAAAATAAAGCATTATTTCCTTCATCAAATTGGCAACTCCATATTTGTCCCTACATCAATAGGCGGAAGTATCTAGTACATGTAGTAGATCAAATGTAAGAAAAACTTTGTCATCAGTTTGCTCCAATCAGTTGACCATTCGACGACAAAATACAATTTGAATATGTGACAATGCGCTGCCGATTTACGGATGATCGTAAATCATTGCGAGTTAAATATCTTGACACCAACTGACAATGTGAAGACTAAATGTTAAAGACAATTGAGTTGAGTTGAGCCGAGCGGTTCGTGTTCTCTACATGATAACGAATTACTGACATTCAAACCTGCAGCTCTAGCAACCACCTGTATATATATATATAACGATCACTGCCTGTCTATACGAGCAATCAACGTTCGTTGTTTCTTTTTTTTTTAATCGAAGATTCGAATAAAGCCGCCATCTGATCAAACGTTCTCGTTTCTCTTCTGCTGTTTTCTTATTTCATTGAAAATAAAAAGTCGCACCAACTCAGCTCTTCTGTACCATCTCTACAGAGGGTGGACTGAAATCAACTTTTTCAACTGCAAGAACAAAATAAACACATGTATTAAACGCTTATTAAGTAGACCTTACACACTTGATCTTATTTGTGTCAACGTAACATAATGTATATAGCTTATTTAATAATTGCTGGATTTTTAAAACCGTACTCATTTGGTTCATTATTTCCTTTATGCTTATATTAAGTTGTAAACCTTGCGTATTTAATTTCACTTATTTCAACGAACTTTAGTCTGTTAATAAGAACATACAAATCAAGACAACGATGGATGAATAATAACAGACATATATAAAGAACTAAACTGTGAACTAAACTAACATAGTTTTTTTTTTTTTTAACTAGCATAGTTTGGGTTAGATAGTTGTAGTTTTGGTTAGATAGTTTTCGTGTTATTGTATTCGTTTACATTATTTGTATTACTTTGTATCAAGGCCTCTCTGAAAAACAGCCTATTTGGCTGATCGAGGTCTTTTACCGTGTTTAAATAAAATAAAACAAAACAAATAAAAGCAAACATCAACCACCGTGATAATTCATTGACTAGATGTACTTTTCATTGAGAATTCATTGAACTAGAATTCTAGTAACACTGTCCATTTGTCACAAAACGTACTCTAATGCTATTGTGGCTATCACTTACATGTATATCGTTGTATACGTATTACCAATATGCCAAAAGAAGCATGGAACAGATTTTGGGTTCCAAATTTCTCTTTCGTTATACAGACATGTGTGATTAAAGTGTTCGAATTTTACATTCTATAGTGGATTTTCTAAACTGTATATAAAGTCCATGCTTTGTGATATAGAATAGCACTCAAATGTATTGCTCATTACTGTCACATGCCTCCTGCTACTATGGAACTTTTCCGGGCCGGGGATTTTTCACACACCAAGCAGTGGTCTTATATAAGACTTATATAAGACACATGGACATTTGTATTAATCTTAATTAAGTAAATTTATGCAAATATTGCCCCAAAAGACACTTGAGACTTCAATCATATACCTTAATCATTGTAAGATTTGTCTAGTTTTATTGAAAAAAGAACACTGCTTCCTGGTTTTAAAAAACGAACAACTAAGTACAGTATGACGCTTATGCCGTTATGACCGTCTGTAGACACTCCTGAGCTGAATGTTTATCGATGATAGATATCCTCATTCTAAAAGGGCATTTGAAAAGATCTAACCCTTTTTTTTATTCTTCTCTTACCATACGCTAAACAACACAATAGAAGAGAAATATGGAAGCTCAAAGTAATTTTTGTGGAGTAAGACACTTTTTAGGTGCACCTTTAAAGAAGTCTGAAACAAGTAATATGTTAATCAATGCTTCTTTAATTGGATGTAAATTGAATTACCTTGATTAGGTAGCATACTGTGCCAAGCAGAATGAAGGTCACCACAGCCAGCAGCCCACCGGTGATCGACATCGCAATTTCAAATCGTTTGGAGGACAACTCGCTGTTCAATGCGGTAGTCGAAGGATTTGTTGTTTCATCGACGACTACTGCATACAATTTATATAACAGAATAAACTTTATTTTATCAAAATAGGTTCAGAAAGGGCTGAAATATCAATAAATATATCCGATCGGAATAAATATGGGGCTTAGATTTATTAGATGATTTTTGTTAAAATAATTGTTGATCTATCTATTTAATCATTATTTTAACAAAACATCACGTGTATAATTTTGTATTGGGGGGGGGGGGGGGGGGGGAGGGTGTCTTTAGAACATTGTTGAAGCCGAGACCCCCCCCCCCCCAAAAAAAAAAAAAAAAAAAATATATATATATATATATTTTTTTTTTTTTTTTTTTTTGTCAAGGGGGTGGGGGTACCCACCCATCCCCCCACCCCCTGGGTACGGTTGAATTCAAACCGAGAATTAGTCTCTTCTCAACGACAATTTACATTATTTTGTTTACGCAAGCGCCAATTTACATGAGCTTTCGTGGATTGCATATAGTATATCAACAAACTGTTGGGTCACGTAACCCAACACTTCGTAGACTTGGGTGACCTATTTCAAGAAAGGGCTCAAAACGTGAACGTGAACGTTTTCTATACCTTTCGAGCACGGTGGAGTTATAACTATTAGTTTGTAATGTTATTGTGCAGGTTTTGGTTACTAAAGCTCAGCCTTACCAAAACTGTACTACCCCTTTAACAGAATACTGTAAGAAATGGGGAACTAAAAATAAAATATACTCGAAGTTGAATCGACACTGCTCTCTAAAATCATCATAGCCTACTTACATTGGCATTGGTCACCCTGAAACTGTGCAGTGCAGGAGCAAGAGCATTCTCCCACGTTCTTTGATCCGCCGTTGTTGCACGTCAGGCTGCAGCTAGATGTGGTAGTAGGGGTAGTAGTCGGTTGGAGTCTCGTTAAAGTTGCAACAACGACATTCGAAACGTCTCCCGTTTGATTGACCTCATCTGCTGCCCTCAGGGCGAATGCGTAGGAATATGACAGCACATTCTGAACATCTTGTACGATGATGACGTACTCTTCAGTTGTGCCAAACGGAGAAGGGTTTGTAAGGTTGCCTCTGGAAACATCAGCCTGAGTCACTGGGATGGCATTCTCGAAATCAGCGATCAAGGTCTGTATGGAGCCGCTGATTCTGATATCGTATCTGGACGCTGTCAATGAAATGTTTGTCATCAGAAAACGAAATCCAAAGTGCATTTGGAAGAGCTACAACTTTACAATACAAACAAATATTTAACGCATCCACACTCCATAAAAACTCTCGAGGTAGTAGGCGTAGGTGGATACAGGGACCCTCTAACTATCCTGGTTGTGTTCCAGAGACGGATCCCCCGCAATATTTAAGATATTGTCGTTTCAGAACTCTTTATAAAGATGCAGTTTAAAAGGTAAAACGTGGTGGAACTTTAGGGGTTCATTTTAGTGCAAGGCAATACAGAAGCAAAAAAACTTTGCATTAATTGTAGAGGCTCTCCTGTACTAGAACTCCAGTGATGAGGTCTAAGTATTCTAAACAAGATTCGTGTAGACTTCTATTTTGACGGGCATGTCGAGCGACTTGTTGGGTATAGATTTGACTCTTATACGGGCCGACTTTTGTATGACCCCAGTAGAGGGTCCAGAGGGCAGAGCACCCGTAATATGAACATTTCTGCTTTATGACTCTCCGTTTTAAATGTTCAGTTCGTTTTTAATCGAACGACACATAGCAAACGTAGATTGGAAGAACGACATGTTTATGATGCCCTTTTATAAACCAGTACACCGACCTCAATTATTTTAATAAATTGTTTTTGGATAACAGATTCGTATGAGTTGATGTTCTATAGACATGATAGATGAGGTTCAATCATACCTCATTTTCCATAAAGTGCGTTTGAGAAATAAGCATTGCCCAACACATTTTAAATTGTAATTTCCCGTTACCGCAATGAAGATTACAATATGAATTATCAACAATTTTGAGAAACGATTACGCGCTAGGCGAGCCGTATTAAAACGAGATTTGAAGTGTTATTCCTTCAATGGAAACTAGTTTATTATGGCAGATTTTATCTTCGGAATTATAAGAGGGCAAAAAAAACATGTTCGCTCCAAATCGGGGGCGGGCCGGTGGGGCCACTGTCATCTTTATGAATCGTATGGATATAACATAAAGAATGATCGTTTGGTCTCTCTTAAGTAGAATGAAAAAGTTAAGGACTAGCTACCTGTCCCGGAGTCAAGGTCATCTCCGGTTGCCGTCCACGTCAAGACTACGGTCAGGTTGTCGATGGATGTGGAGGAAACGCGGAGATTGGTGATCCTGCTAGGGGCGAACCCGTCGCCACCGTTTATGATGTTCGCTGGCAAATTCTGGACGTTCGTCGAACCGGTTGCCGAGCTGCGGGTGAAGGAAGGAGCTTCCTCGTACACAATAGTTTCTTCACCGGGAACGGGGGCTTGGTAACCACCTACAGAAAAGAGTCATGTAATCAATACGGGAAAATGGGAAAACGGGGAAGAGGTCGTCCACCATTATCTTGGACCGACGATATAAAGAGAGTGTCTGGATAAACAATGAAGGGTGCAACACAAATGTCAGAAGATCACAGCAGCGCTCTGCAGGGCCACCCAAAGTTGATGACGACGAATCCAAACGCACATATACTGCATGCCTTTAGAGGTTTCTTTTTATTTGATTGTTATGATTTATAACATCCGACCAAATATGTCCTATAGTAACTAAAAATGTACCGGCATGCCTAGGCCCAGGTCAGCAAACAATTTGGACATGACGAAATTGTACCCGTGAAAGCATATGCAGGGTAAATGTTAACATTCGTATTTAACGGAGTAAAATAAACTGTTTCCATCCATTAGTTTAATGCCAAAGTAAAACATAAAAGGCCCTAAGATCTACAAGCGAGTTATTTCCGTAAAAATAAATTTACAACATTTTTGGTAAAGCATATTGCAAAAGGGTCTATTTATAGATAATCATCTGATAATTGTAAGGAAAAATATGTGAATAAATAAGGGAGGTCGGTATACCAATGGAGGGTGGTTGTACAACTTGACCGTCGTCGGAAATTATGATGTAGGCCGGTGCCCCGGAGGCAGCGGGACGTCCCAAGATCTTGGCTGTGCCGTTGTTCTCCGACGTGACACGAAAACCGTAGAAGCCGGTGCTGGTAATCCCCGTGAAATAGCGCGAATAGACGCCGTCATTCTTTGTCACATCGGCACCTGTCAAAAAAGGAGTTGTGTGAATATTATGGTTTTAAATTGTCAAATTATCCTAGTAGTCAATTATCTTGCACAATGATTCAGCTAAGGGAATAGGCAAGGGGGAAATTACACCCCTTGTTGGAAAATGTTGTTCCCTCTTTATTTGAGATACATTCGGTCAAAGTAATTTAAATCAAAAGCGATATAAATCATGTTATTTTGGCCTAAACCAACACAAACGTGCAATTTTCTGGCTTAACATTAAATTATTCGGGCGAAATACCTAAGCATTCCCTAAACGTAACGTGCCTCTACGTCTACATGTTGATGTGGAAAGTTATGTCCTTTGACCAAGGGCGTCGATTTCTTCTCGCCATTGGGGGGGGGGGGGATGATTCGTCATTTTGACCATCTCTGGCGAGGGAGCGAAGCGACAACCCAGCAGGGTGCCCGGGTTTTTATGGCTGAGGGAGGGGGGGGGGGGCAATTAAGCTTTTAAAATTCAGCTGTTTAGAAATTGGAAGATTAGTGCACATTGCAAGCATCATGTTATGAGCTGGGCTTTGTCCAATATGAACTTCGACCTGATAGATACATATATTGCAAGCATTCTGATGGAACCCTGAATAGCATCAGTCATGGGATACCCACATTGGGAAGCTTATTGGGGGTCCAGGGGGCGGAGCCCCCGGAAGCTTTGGGATTTGTAATATCCAGATATAAAGATGTTGTCTATATGTAAATATAGAGTTAACTATTCTTTAATTAATTGGCTTTTGAATTAGCTGTTTAGAGATTGGGAGATTATTAAGTGCACATTGCAAGCATCCTGTTATGATGAGGGTACTGTCCAAGAATGGATGCATTTTAGCCTGATAGATAAATACTGTCGATTGCAATCATCCTGATGAAACCCTGAATAGAATAAGTCAAGGGATACCCACATTGGAAAGCTTATTGGCGGTCCAGGGAGCGAAGCCCCCGGAAGCTTTAGGATTTGTAATATCCATAAATACAATTAACTATTAAATAGTTAGCTCAATTTTAGTGAGCGAAGCGCAAATGCACAGAGAGCCAGGATCGCCTGAAAGTTTGCCAAGAGAGAAGTCCTGAATAAAACTATTTAATGAGTACATGGCTGGTACTTGGTCAAATAACGTTAATGGGGGTTCCAGGGGCGCAGCCTCGGAAGATTTTGGATTTGGGCAGTTTAGCATTATCAAAAAGTGGTTTAAAGAAGACTATAGTAACAACTTCCATTCATGAGAGGGGGCAATGCTCCTTAATTGTAATGTTATTATATATTTTTGTACCCCAAATATTGGGGGGATGATAATACAGGCCATCCCCCCCACTTGAAATATTGGGGGGGGGGGGATATATCCCCCCCCCCCCCATCCCCCCCGTGATCGACGCCCCTGCCTTTGACCATAAACGTTAGGCGGATTGAACACACGAACATGGCTTTACTAGCCTTTAGACTATGCCTATATCATAAATTTGGTTATCGGAATGTAGTTGTCAATGCTTGTATAAGAGGTTGCTGAGATAACAGCGCACAATCAATGCCAGATCGATTCGGGGACAACACAAAAGAGTTTAACCCATGGCCATACAACAGCGATATTCAGGAGGCAGCATCCTTCAATCCCCCGTCCGCAACTCCTCCCCCCCCCCCCCCCCTCGTTTCCAATTCCTATGTATTACCTGCCCCGTTATCAAACAGCTTCAGTTCGACCGCAGGTTGTCCGGGTACGGTGATAAAAGCCTTTACAACGGCGTCAATAACAGGTTGGTAGCCTTTCTGAACCTGTGCATAGGCAACAAAGGGCTTCAACTGACTGCTGCTTGACACACCCGCGACCAGCGATGAACTCGTCGTGATCGGCTCCTCGAACGCGGGTTTGGAGTAGACGGACATGGTGATGGACTGCGATCCCGAGTACATGTTACGCACTGTGAAGCTCCATTCACCTTGCTATAGAAACGGTGATCAAGAGCATGATTGTTTGGGTTAAACGCGAATGACTTGATTTGTCACGATAACACTATCTCTGTTCAGCATGGTCAGTCTTTAATGCATATTTAAATAATTATCTCACCAGCTACCACTGATTGACGTATATTTGACAATAATCATGTTGTCCTTGGGGCATCATCCCCCTGAAAAAGAAAATCGCTTGCAGATCTACACCATTAAATAATACTTTGCTTGATAAGAATTTATGCTTTCAGGTTGTTAAAAAGGAAGATAGGTCTGTACCTTTATTATTAGCTAAATACAAGAAGACTGTACACAAATAGTGATAGCATAATATGGGATAGTTTAACAGGAATACGATACATGGTTAAAGTTCGTGGTAAACATGGCATGCATGGTAATGTCGAAGCTGCTTTGTATACCGAAATATTGATATTTTTTCTCCAATTAGACCTTACATTTTAAACTTTATTTTCAAAAGAATAACGTTTTACACGTATATTATTTAATGTGCAACAACCTCGCTTTTCTTTTTTGTGTGGGTGGGGGACTATTTATTGGACATTTTGTATCGTTTTGCTGAAATTATTATTATTTTCTCGAATAAGTGGGCAGTTGAACATAATTTGGTTGGCCATAAAATAACAGCGTTAGTTTACGTGCTAACCTGTGCTGTTCCCGGGATAGTTACTGTGATGATTTTACGCTGCAAATCTTCCACATATTCTGGACTGCTAGAATGTATCGCTTGACCATCTGGTTTCATTATAGTCAGATCCACACCTGTTAAAGTTAATAAGATAAATATATTTGTTTTTTTATAAAGATTATCGACTAACGTGGAAAGTTGTTCAATGTATCTAAATAATGCATCAAAGCTCGGTCATGATTATTATCTAAACAAATTGCATCATAACGTTATGGAATATGTATTAACCCGTTGTTTACAAGAACCGGGTAGGCTACGTATAAAATCCACGGGGATTTTACAACCTGAATTGGATCAGATTAATGTACTGTAAACTTCGAAATGCTAACATCGAAAATAAAAATGAAACATTTGTATTTTGTACAGAAGAATATCTGACATTAGGTCGGGTGACCTCTTTTTATTAAACTTCAATTTGATGCTGATTTGGACAATAACTTTTTTTTATACGTTCGGTTTGAGGTAACACCAGTTAAGAAGAGAGGATTGTAGAGTCCTGAGAAGGACTGTTGGTATTCTTTGTACATGTTCTACGATAGTCTTAAAAGGACTGTGGTAGTCCTGGAAAGGACAGTTGTATTTTTAAAAGGTTTTTTTTAGCTCTGCTAAGAGCTACGGCGCCGACGGACAGTCAGCCTGTTCTAAACGTTGAGACCCATCCTACCGCCCACCCACTCCTTACAATAACTATACAGACGCTGACATAGCTGTTATTAGAACTACAAGCTCAAGACAAAATACCAACAGTCCTTTCCAGGACTACCACAGTCCTTTTTAGGACTATCCTGGAAAGAATACCAACAGTCCTTATCAGGACTCTCCAATCCTCCCTTCTTACATTGTGCTACGTACCGCAAACTGAGCGTATTATCTACACCACCATGGAAGCCGATCTACTTACAAAGTATATCTAATTATTTCTCAATTCATTAAGACATGTCACGGTGCCTTTTTTTGTGTTAAACTCGACCTATAATAAAATGCTTTGCTTGAAATATAATTGTATAAATACAATGGTCAAATCTTCTCACCCCAACCAAAACAAGTATCTTAGTAAGAAGATATTTGATCGTATACATTTTGTTTTTGTTATTCATGCATTAATACATCTGGTACATATTATGTGAAAGAAGTTAATTGTTAAGTATAGATAACAGATGAAATTTCATGTACCGGAAGTAGAGTATGAAGACTGAGTGTACGTGCTGATGAAGCGAGTGTCGGTCCCGATAGAAAGGTCAAATGAGATCGTGCCAGAATCACTCCCACCGGTCGATAGACTGTAGGTCCGGCTCAAGAGCTTGTGGGGGAAAGGATATTATAATATTGAAGTGATCCCTGTACAGTGTCAGATATTGCACAAAATGACATTTGAGACATCAATCCTATATCAATATCATTGTAAAATACTATTGAAAGATTTGTAGAAGTTTGAAAGAAACCGACCACTGTTTACCTAGTGCAAAAAACGAATATTGGGTTCATATTTTATCACCGAATACTGATGGCCTGTCGGGTTACAAACAGTCGGGTACATCGATCGCGTGGCGCGCCGGCCGGACGTGTTCAGCTACGGCGATTGTACTTTTTACCAAAAGCGTTGGGCAACGATTTTGAGATGATGATTTTCAATGACAATTATCTTCATACTAAAGGGACATTTTAAAAAATCTAACCATATTTAATTCTTCTCTTACCATAAGCTAAACAACACGGCAGAAGAGAAACGAGGAAGCTCCAAGTTATTTTCGTGGAGTTAGACACTTTACTTGGATCACTTTAACTATTACTATGATAAAGTTATTACGCGCAATTCCGTTACAGACATTTTCATCTAAGTCGTAAGAGAAATCAATTTTTGTGGACATGTACAAAAACTGAAAATGGTTGATAAGATAATTTATGAACTTCTGTAATCTGATGTGTCCATTGCGTGATGCCTGAAAATGTTATGGTAAATTATTTCGTATGACCAAGTTATGCAAATGGAACGTGATATTTAGTATCTCATTGCACTGACTTTGTACACAGCTAAGATTGTATAGTGGACGTTGTGGATAATATAAATGTGACCAAGCCATGAAAGATATGCCGCTGTTATTAACTTGTCCTTCATTTGTTGAATAATTTATCCGGTTTATTAACCAAAATATTATTCTAAACGTTTTATTTCGAAAAAATCATTTTCAAAGCATTTTGTTTATTCGTTACACCCACAGATGACACTGGATAAGAAACGAAATATTACTCGCTCACATTGTTGAAAATATAATCGAACAATTTTTACTTTTGTTTGAGAGCTGTCCCAACACTAATGTTTAGTTTTCACGGCAATGGCAAATGGCAATAACTTGCATAAGTGCATGGTTACCTGGATCAGGTTCTGACTTTCGTCACCACCTGTTCTACAGTCGGATGTCCACATCAACAAGCCGTCATTGATCTCATTTCCGGTGCCAGTATCATCGTACACCAACGAATTACCACCTTTAATTAAACAACATGTCCGAGTAGTTAATGGTTTTAATGGGCGCAGTAAGGTAGAGTAATTTTGCTTTCAAATTTGACATCCAGTTTCTCATTAACTCACAGAAATTTGTTTCGTGAATCGCAAAAACTATACAAAAACTGAACTACCATTTTCTAGGACTTAGACGGGACTACGTCACGACTAGTTTAAACAGGACATATTTACAATCGTCCATATAGGCAAAACTGACACAGGACCGTTTTTTTACACAGGACTTCAACGCGACTACAGCATAGGTTTCATTAATATGTTTAATGACACGGGTGTTTTTGAGTAGATACATTATTTATCGGGAAGGTCGTTTGAAAGTGATTGTGGATGCTAAATAGAAAAAGTCGTCTTCATAAGCATAATTATTTCCTTAATGACTTTGTGGTATATTCATTTTACACAATTTCGATTTGAAATTATTTAGGTTATCATAATTATGTTCAAAAGATTGTCACAAATTAGTGCATACTGCTAAACTGGATATTTAGTGCGCGAAATAAATCGACTTTTGTGGTTTATGTTACATTGTTAAAATTGCTTTTGTTTTCTTTATTCGAACTTACAAAGCCTTTACTTTAATCAAGCATATACACCTTTTACCAGTTTCCTCGGAGATCATGGGCAGATTTCTGTCGGTATTCTCGCCAATGACTATAGAATTGACAACAACGCCACGGTCCTGTAGTGTCTGCCGGATAGAGTGGGTCGCTATTCCACCGTCCTGACCGTCGCTCATCAGTATGATCATTCCACCTGAAACGTCTCCCGATGTGTGCTCTTCTAGTACCTGGTAAATTGGAGGAAAAAAAACAGAGCACATATTCTTTTTTTTTCTCACTTTTATAGTTTACTACAGATTTGATAATAACTGAATATAATTGCCAATTGATCTTTAAACATTGTACCATTGTGCGTACTGTTTCATACTATAGCATGCATTAAGATTATTGTTAGTATGGTAACGAGTGCCTATGAAGTGGTATTCCTGTTTAAGGTTCTCGAGCCCTACGATTGATTTCAAATCATGAACAATTTTATCACATGTCTTTAATATGCGATTGATTAACTAACTTTTGTCATTAAAATACTGAATCAAATCGAAAATTTGCCCCGAAAATTGACGTGGTCCCCTCGTTCTGCTCAAATAAATTCCATATCGTCACAAAAATGCATTCATAAATGTGTAATGTTAAGTAACGATGTTCCCTTACTTACATCAAGACCTTTTGATAGGCCACAACCAATACAGGTACCGCCAGAGGCAGACAACGTAAAGATGTTATATAGAGACGATCTATCACTGGTGACTTGGCTCAAATGGTGTTCAATGTACCCAGAGCCCGAAAAGGTCACAACACCAACCCATGTATCATCAGCAACGGTTTGTACCAAAACGGTGGCAGCGCTGTTCACCTTAGATATTCTACCATACGACTACAGAGAGAGCGGAATCAATCAAAATAATTATATAGAACGCATTGTTCAAAATATGCAGTTATTATATTAATACATGTACAAAAATATTAATTCACATATTTATTATACAATTGACTTTGAAAACCTACCAGCATGGCAAAGGTAGTTTCAATGCTGATAGATAGAAAAGGTGAATTTGAATCATGTTATTTAAGATATTGCATGATTTAACTCTAGTATATTTATAACCAAGAATTAAATTGAGATATCATTTACACTTCACACAATTTGAAAGAATGGTCATTAAAAAGTACACCTTTTAAAGCTTTATACTATAAGGCCCCGTGATAGAGTTATATAAAGTAAACGCTTAGTTCAAGTGTGTACTTACGCCCATGCTCCCCGAGGTATCTAGCACTAGAACAACCCTGCAAGCATCAGAAGGGTTAAACTGAACCAGGTTGAAAGTAGGCAGGAGCTGAGATTGGTCCAAATTCACCGGGGGACTGTTACCATCTACAAGGATCAAGAACACAGAGGAACTAGTAACAATGGTAACTTTATTTGTTGGTTTAAATATTAGTATTATCATTTTTTTCGGCAAATCAAATGTACATGTAAAGTGTACAAAGTAATATAAAACGTAATTATCGTTCATATAACAATAACCAAAAACATAATGGTGCAAAATTAAAGGGATAGTTGAGTTCTGGTAAGGAGAGTACAGTTTTAGTGAAACTGAATTTTAGTAACCAAAACCTGCATCATTACATTACAAACTAATAGTTATAACTAGAAAGGAACACAAAATTACAAATGACGTAGTAAAGATCATGTTATCATTCCAAAAGGGCCGTTAAAACGTAAGAGGGCGCTCTCTAAACACTCATCGGTTTCAACCATTTTGAATAAAATATTGTGCATGTGATGCTTTGTTGAAAAGGTGATTAGATAGAGAAATAACCAACAACTATTTAAATACCTATTTTGTAACTTTTTTGAAAAGAGGAAGCATTTTTTTGAATTTTTAACGGCTGGTTCAAAATTCTCTAATAAACCCGGGGCCCGGGTTTATTACAAATTGTTATTTTTATGGATATTTCAGCCGTTTCTGAACCGATTTTGATCAAACAAAGATGATTTTATTGTTTAAATATTATGCTCTTTCAAATTTTACACTCAGTTTTTCATTACCTCACAAACCAATTAAGTAGTCTAGCGCCCTCTCTACCAAAACTCAACTTTTCCCTTTAAGACAACGATATTAGTTTTGTATTGTGTTTACTATAGTGGTTATATGGTGCACAAATTCTCGACATTTCAACAAATACGTTATTGTGAACATGTTCTATTATTAGCACAAGCTCTTTAGTGTTCACATGTTCTAACAAATAAACGTAATGATGCCGCGCTCAAAGTATTTGATGGAATAATGTAATTCAAATACATGCATCGTTTCTTTAAGGAAGTCAATTGATGTCATATGCAAATACAAAATGTGTGTATTTGGATTCTAAGAAGATAAGGCAAATGACCGATCATTGAAATGTTACTATCCTTCATCATTTGACACAGTGGAGTAGCGTGGCGGGACCGATTGAAGGGCACGCAAACATTATGATTTGTTTTTATTAGTCTTATTATGATTTAATTATTTTGTTTCTATTCATGTATTTTTGTTTTGTTAGGGGAGAGGGGGCACGTATTATTTTCTTCTTTTTTTCAAATCATAACGCCTGATATTTCCCTTTTTTATTTTGGGGATGCACGCCCCACCCCCCCCCCCCCCCCCCCCCCCAAGCCACCACGTAGCAACGCCACTTTGACTTGTAAATAATTTGCATGTCAACATAAATGCAATTTATATTATACATTATATAATTAGTCATAATTATATCTCTTACTATTGAAGTCTTGATGCTCCCTCATGGACTTCCCATGCACTCCCTCATGTTGCACTGTAAATTGTGTTTGTTGGTCGCAAACCGGTTGTGATAGTTGCTTGGATCAGAGGTGTCGTTGTCGCAAAAGTTGTGAATCTGCATGAGAAACAAATGCAATCAGGTTAACCAAGACTTGATTGATATGTTGTAAACATTCTCTTTAATTACACAATTTCACATCTAGTGTTGGACAAAAAAAATATATGTCATCACTAGGTATGGCTGGCATGCTGAACAGACTAATACAGACTGTTAATCATAATAATACAACAATCGTAATGAATTACACTTTCCCTAAATCAGTAATACGACGATGTTCTTCTCCTTACAAATAAGCTGTACAGTTCTTAGATTAAACATCGATGAACTCAACTGTATGATGCACAATTTCGATGCAGACTTTTAAAATGAAATGGAGAAATTAAGAAAAATCGTGTTATAATCTTGTAGCCATAATATACTTTATTGCATTATTAAACTATCGTTAGTAAACAAATGTGTTAAAAACCCGGATGTAGGGGATGTAACACTATCAATAGAAAAAGGATAATTTGTTTTGTCTTACTAGTATTTTTTTTTAGAAGTATTTTTGTATTAGTAGTCTTACTAGTATTTTTGTCTTAGAAGTATTTTTCTCTTTCTCTTACTTTCCATTCTGCTCTTTACCTTTCTAACTCCTCCTTCCCCTTGTTTCAGCGCTGTTGGAAATTTGAGGACTTGTATAAACTAAACGCTAGTATTATTCTTACTGTTTAGTATTATGCCTTTTCATCATTGTTCAGATTATTGCATAGTAGTAGTAGTAGTAGTAGTTGTAGTAGTAAAAGTAATAGTAGTAGTAGTAAAAGTAGTAGTAGTAGTAGTAGTAGTAGTAGTAGTAGTAGTAGTAGTAAGTAGTAGTAGTAGTAGTAGTAGTAGTAGTAGTAGTAGTAGGAGTAGTAGTAGTAGAAGTATAGTAGTAGTAGTAGCTAGTAGTAGTAGTAGTAGTAGTAGTAGTAGTAGTAGTAGTAGTAGTAGTAGTAGTAGCAGTCGTCGTCGTCACGGGCGTAGATATGTCATTTGATACCCATTCAACGGGGGGGGGGGGGGGGGGGGGGGGGGGTGATCTATTAATTCATCCCCCCTGATGAATAGGTATTACGTAAGTCGCTACACCCATGGTAGTTGTAGTAGTAATAGTAATAGTAGGTAGTAGTGGTAGTAGTAGTAGTAGTAGTAGTAGTAGTAGTAGTAGTAGTAGTAGTAGTAGTAGTAGTAGTAGTAGTAGTAGTAATAGTAGTAGTATTAGTAGTACAATGTTGTAGTAGTAGAAGTAGTAGTAGTAGTAGAAGTAGTAGTAGTAGTAGTAGTAGTAGTAGTAGTAGTAGTAGTAGTAGTAGTAGTAGTAGTAGTAGTAGTAGTAGTAGTAGTAATAGTAGTAGTAGTAGTACAATGTTGTAGTAGTAGAAGTAGTAGTAGTAGTAGTAGTAGTATTAGTAGTAGTAGTAGTAGTAGTAGTAGTAGTAGTAGAAGTATGGATGTTTGTTGCTGCTGTGTTGCTGTTGTTGTTGTTGTTGTAGTTGTTGTAGTTGTAGTAGGAGTAGTTGTAGGAGGAACTGAATCAGTAGTTGTATAATCATAATCACTAGCAATACCTCTTGCCACCTTGGCGCAAACATAATGGAGCCGGTGGCACCGTTTACACTATCCACTAAAAATATGCAGTCTTGTCCCGGTGGGCTGCTACACTGTGGCTGGAATACATTTCCGACTTTCTGGTATTCTGTAGTTGCAAACATCGAGTCTTCGGGACATCTGAAATTAAAGTATTAGTAGTGACTTTATTGCTGCTAGTTTTGTATAAGGATGAGAATGATGATGGTGATGAAGATGATGATGATGAAGATGATGAGGATGATGATGATGATGATGATGATGGTGATGATGATGATGGTGATGACGAGTTATGAATATATGTTGTATGTATTTAATTTGTGTAAGCATTAACACATACGGAAACTAAGCAGAATTATATGATATAAATGAGTTGAGGAAAGAAAATGTGGCTTTCAGGGAATCAAACAAATAGCTCTGAATAGCTTAGAAGCTGGTATGATTATATTGTACTTATGTTTATGGTAGTCGGATCGAAGCTTCATAACCCTAAAACAAACCTGACTATTACTGATATAATCTTGGACTAAGTGGGATAGATCACTGAAGATGCAGCTTTAATTGTATAAACTTTCTAGTTGGAATATATTACTGGGCCAGCAAATCGAAGGTCTTGGCAGTCGATTAACGGGGAAACCAATTTTCTCTGCCCATTAGGATGTGTGTTGTGTATATCAGGTTAGTTTCCCAACTGTTATGGTTGTATATAAACATAATAACAGTTTTGGAAAGTTATAGAAAACATTTATAATTGATCAATATTGTTGAATAAGTATCTAAAAAAGGCTTGTGTGGTAAAATCCGAACCTAACGATGCGTAAAATGCAGAAATATCGGAAAAAATCCAATACCCGCCCGTGAAATGTATAATCCATCGCCCGTTCGCACCTGTCCGCACCGCTAGCGCTGGACTGGAGATATCGACAAGCTGGGGACAAGCCCATTTAGCGAACGCACGTGGTCAATAATGCACGTAGCGTATGCGCGATTCCGCGTTGGCGATATCTATCCGCAACAGATCAATTTATAATTTTGCAAATATATCAATTAGTAGGCGATTTCTTGGTCAAAAATTGTATAATCCCATATCAGTAAAACTACATTCTTTCACATGGTTGGTAATAAGAGCGTACATTTCATTTTTAGGTGATGGGGCGTTTCCCACTACTGTCTTTCACCTGTAAAATAATCAGGGCCCCGTATAGTATTTTTACAATTAATTGTACGTCTGACCATGTGCAAATCAGATTAGTCAAGACGCACAAAATTCCCTGGCTTAAAATTAGTGGTTATCTCTAATCGATGGTATATATTTCCGCAACGGGGCACATTAGGGTGTTTCACAAGCAACTAAAATCGAGTTTAGGAAAGGTTTGTTAGTGATTTAGAAGATGCTAAACAAAACAAAAATCCAAAATTATAATAATCGAATTTAGTCGAAATATCCCTAGGGCTCTGTCCAAATTACGAGTAAACGGGAGCTTTATGTATCGACATGTTGTCTACTAAATAACATTATAAGAAAACCCTCGAAAACTCAAAGTAAATTAACAGGACAGTATGGCTGATACCTTATATATTGTACATTACAATGAGACATCAGGGATGGTTACATGTCGGGCAAGTGAAGTAGATTTAAATATATAACAATTGGGTAGGTTATACTATAGAGTGATTTCGGAACCAACCTGGAAGATATCAGTCGGATTGTGTTGTGTGGAATGTGGATGTTGTATTCCAGGCGTGTATGAGCCTACGATATTGCGATAATGATGTTCTACTGTTATGTTTGTGTTTCTTTCTTTAGGAATCGGGATTCAAAAGGTTTCGTCACACATGCCTGTACAGGTGGTTGCTGAAACAAATTGTGAACTTTTTTTGCCAACTTACGTTACTTGTCTCCATACTCCATTCAGTTCGTAGTGTGAGATGAATTTGTCAGCGTCTCCTATCTCATCTGGGTACTCGTTGTACAGCCCCCACCGGTAGTGGCCCCACTCGTGAACAAGGATCCGACCTAGTACGATGGACAGAGTCGAATAAAGCACGAATATTAATATAGATACACAGGTGCGTTGCTTTGCTCCGGTTAACACATTTTGGAAAAAATTAATACATAAACAGACAAAAGTCCCTCACCTATGAATTTAAAAAGTGATGGAGTAACACTTAGAAAAGTGGGATAATTAACCTACCTCCATGAATTTGGACTGATGGAGGAACAATAAGCCGAATAGTATTGCGCTCAGAAAAGGTACCGCACCCCATTTAGTCGAAGCAATCCACCAAATGAATTAAATATTTTAGACATATCAACATAATTGAGTCCTAAAAAACACCCCCACATTTAACCCAATAGAAAAGGTATTTGTCAGACGACCATGGGGAAGAACAGTAAATAGGGGATGAATTGGGGGGGGGGGGGTCACATGCACCTAAAAGTTTATTTTTTTAACTTACATTTTTGTAAGCCTGAATGTGTCTAATTAAAGAATGTTGATGTTACCAAGACCAAATCGTGTCCCATGGGTGTGTTTGGCGGCCATCTTGGACACCATGTTGGATTTCAATGGAAACAATTGAAACTTACTTAAAATAATGTTAAATAACGAGACATAAAAAGAAAATTTATATTTAGGGATAGCTGGCAACGAGGATTATTTTAAAATAAAATTACAATAATTAACCTAAATTTAATACGTAATTTGGCGATGATCGTGGTGGCCATCTTTGATTTTGACAAAAAAGGACGTTTTTCAAATATATCTCTTGGAATATATCTAATTAGAATAGTAATTAACATGACTCTTCATGAAGTGCATCATGGAATATTTAATCAATATGTTGTAGTTCATAATTCAATGATATAAAGTGAAACGGGGGTCTTGGCGGCAATTTTGGGCCACTCTTGGCCACCATGGATGTCAATGAAATAAATGTAAATTGCTTATGTTTGAAGTAGTGTCATACAAAGACAAATTAACATATTTTATATGGGTACAATGGCAACTAGGGAGAGGTTAAAAGCATAATAATGATGATTCAACCAATTTAAATTCATAATTTGGCAGACTTAATGGACTTTCATGAAAAATTTGTTTTGTTATGTATATTTTGAGAAAAAATGGAAATAAACAGAAAATACAAAACAAATGAACACGTTTTGATGATTTCGTAACTAGGGATGATTCAAAAGTATTATCCAAGTAATTTGTATGCCTTCCATTTTGGCAGCCATCTTGGATTTTGATGAAAATGTTTATATGTACAGTACATAAATTATCTTTCTAAATAGTTACCGTACATTCATGTCAAACAATTACATGTTCTGTATTATAGTTTATTGATAAATTATCTCAATTCGGATTTTGTTAGCCATCTTGGCGGCCATCTTTGATTTAACCGATCTCCAATTATATGCTTTAGCAGAGCATTGGCAGACTTTTGTCGTACCTTGAAATACATCAGACATGTGATTTACCTGAAGGTGGGAAAGGGGAAGTCAGATCCCTCTGGAAATTTGGAACCGACCGTAAATGTATATTTGGCCTAGGGCCCAGCGTGTATGCACATTCAGCTAAAGCTTTACCTTCTTTACTTCTCCTATACAAAGGTGGTGTTCAATAATGGTTGGTGGCATCAAATTCAGGTTTCACCACTTGTAGCATGACTCCACCTGTGCTGTTTTATTACATTTTGATTCATGCAAGGTTGTCATTATGTTGCTATTTGTAATTATTGTGTAAGAATGCAACCCTCATGCATGGATGACTTCCAGGGAGTCATCTAATTCATGCCACGATTCGAAACTTAAGTGCGTATCTCACCGGCAGAGACGTCGCCGCGACTGCCGCGACTGATGAGTCGCGGTAGTCGCGGCGACTCGGGAGACCCGAAAATGGTTTGCAATCTCACCAAGGCGAAGTCTCGGAGACTTCTCCGCGACGTATCCATGGGAGCAGGAACAAACTGTACCAAATGATAAAGAACTCAGTCACGTGGTCTCTAAAGTAGTGTCGCGGAGACGTCTCCGCAACGTCTCCTCTCAGTCGCCTTGGTCTCCAGTAGGTCGCGGCGACGTCTCCCCAGTCGCGGAAAAAATTAGTCTCCGCGACTGATGGAGAGTCTCCAAAAAAATCGAACATGTTTGATTTTCCCGCGAATCCCCGGAGACCCGGCTAGTCTCCAGGAGACGTCGCGGCGACGTCGCGGAGACGTCTCCGCGACCAGCGGAGACTGAGTCGCCAACTGGTCGCCAACTAGTCTCCAGCCCGGTGAGATACCACCTATACATCTAACCCCTGTATCACAAATGCATACGCACTGACCCACACCAAGCTCACAAGGTATGCAAGTGGTGGGATAATTATGCAGATCACACTCCTAATGCTACAGTCACATTTGCTCTACGGCGAGCGTACGGCGGCCGTACGCCCCCGAAATCGAGAGAAACGTGCGGCGGCCGCAGAAAATCTGCGGTGGCCGCAGGGTCCCCGTACGGCGTAACCGTATATTTTACAGGCCGTAGGGGTCGCCGTAGAATTATAACTAAAAGTTATAACTCTTTTTCATTTCTACGGTCGCCGAAGCAATTATACACGCCGTAGCCATGGCTACCACTCCTATACTCTATTAGCTGTAGCGTCAGTCTGGCCGCACGGTTGCCGTATGGCCGCCTTGCGGTCGCCTTGCGGGCGCCTTGCGTCTGCCTTAATATTTGCTCAAATAACCTACGGCAACCGCAGGGACGCCCTAAATGTCTCCAAAAATTGAAGATACGCCGTGCGGCGGCCGTGGCAAATGTGACTGCTAATGCATGTGACCGTAGAAATTCTACGGCGGCCCTATTTTTGTAATGCTGAGGTAATAGCTAATACACGCGTACATTGGCAACAGTTTGACAGGAGTGTTTCGAGATGTTCATCCCTTTATTATCTCAGGGGCGGATCTAGCTTTTTGCTAAGGGGGGGGGGGGGGGGTTTGACCAATGACGATGCGGAGCATCGTCCACGAGCCACGAAGCGGCGAAGTCCGAGCCGCGTAGCGGCGAGGCGATTTTTTTGGCTATTTTGAACCCCCGTAAGTGATGTCTTTTTGCTAAGGGGAGGGTTTGACCCAACGACGATGCGGAGCGGCGATTTTTTTTTGCTATTTTGAACCCCCGTAAGTGATGTCTTTTTGCTAAGGAGGGGTTTGACCAAATGACGATGCAGAGCATCATCCACGATTTTTTTGTTGCTATTTTGAACCCCCGTAAGTGATGTTTTCCACATCACATTTTCACTTGGCAGCGGAAGGGGGGGGGGGGGGGGGGGTTAAACCCATGATGGCGTTTTTCTATGCACATCACATTTTCACTTGGCAGCCCAAGGGGGGGGGGGGGGTTTAAACCCATGATGGCGTTTTTCTAAACCCCCTAACCCCCCCCCCCCCCCCTCCCGTAGATCCGCGCCTGTATCTCTATAATTTTCATCTATAAATAACCACACTAGAAAGTAATTCACGTCTATCCGTGCTTCAAATTCCATTTATTGTACTTTTCTACAGCGACTGGATTGAAAAATATGTAAATAGTTACCGTGTTCTCCATACACTTCTTCGGCGGAAGGATCGGTCAAGTATCCGCTAGCAAAATGGATAAAGCTTCCAGGTAGTCCACACCCCTGCACTTGCTCGGTGTAAGGCGCCGGAGCCCACAGCGGGTTCGCGGGAGCAACGATGACGTCAGCCGTAGCAAATGTTTTGTTTCCAGGTACGCCGTACTCGGGCTTCGAGGTCCAGTTTGAAGGGATGATGATAGTGACGTTCCTGAAGTAGACCCTATTCCGAGTTGCATTGTAGAGGAATAGGGATCCATTGGTGAACATGTCCTGTAACGATGGGCGAAATTATAATGTATAAGTTTACGGATGTCGTTACATCACATACATACATACATGTCGTTATCACATACCTCATTGTATTCGTTATACCAACATACACATGGAACAACATTTTTTTTCTTTTCAAATGTACAATTATTTATGATTACCTTCCTCTCCAATTTCTGTATGACTAAACTCATTACTTTTATATTTGGCACACCTATAAACTTAGTGGATCTAGATGCAATCATCATCATCTTAAAGGGATAGTTGAGTTTTGGTAGAGAGGGCGCTAGACTACTTTTTTTTGTGAGGTAATGAAAAACTGAGTGTAAAATTTGAAAGAGCATAATATTTAAATAATAAAATCATCTTTGTTTGATCAAAATCGGTTCAGAGACGGCTGAAATATCCATAAATATAACAATTTGTAATAAACCTGGGGCCCAAGGTTTATTAGAGAATTTTGAACCAGCCGTTAAAAATTCAAAAAAATGCTTCCTCTTTTCAAAAAGTTACAAAATAGGTATTTAAATAGTTGTTGGTTATTTCTCTATCTAATCACTATTTCAACAAAGCATCACATGCACAATATTTTATTCAAAATGGTTGAAACCGATGAGTGTTTAGAGAGCGCCCTTTTACGTTGTAACGGCTCTTTTTTAATGATAACATGATTTTTACTACGTCATTTGTAAATTTGTGTTCCTTTCTAGTTATAACTATTAGTTTGTAATGTAATGATGCAGGTTTTGGTTACTAAAATTCAGTTTCACCAAAACTGTACTCTCCTTACCAGAACTCAACTATCCCTTTAACCGATGATGTTTGTTAATATCATTTGAAACACAAATTTGCATAGTTAATCAAAAATGGACAATAATCTTAGCTTCTTTGTTTAAAGAAACAATGGGAATATAAGACATTCTGTGAAAATAAGTTAAGTCATAATTATACACGACTAAAATGTTGGCATATGTTTAACATTTGACCACAAAAAACCCAAGCTCCAATGAAACAAATAACAATCGTGACTACATGTAATATGTGCGGTGGAAACGGAATTGATGGAGTCAAATTTGATACCAACATTTTTCCATAAGATTTTAGGGAAAGTCATCAATTTGGGAACAAAATTACCATTTACAAACATAACTTAGTTGAGCTTTATAGTGCTAAATTATTAAACTTGATAACATGTTTTCAAACATGCTAATTTGATATTTTAATCATGTATCAATATCATCGTAATATTCTCCTATACACCGTGTCCCAGAAAAAACGAAACCGGGTTTCATGGCAGAAATTTTCTGTCATAATGAATAATTTAATTGATGATATATATATGCCTGGAAAGCTCTGTGTCTCTTCTTTCATTTGATGTGCAACTTATGGCACATACTTCAAGCATGACTGAATTAGAACAATGGAAAGTGGTGTTACCAATATTCAATTTGCACGCATAAATTTGAAGTTTGGGTGAGTTTAAAGAGTTGTAAACGTACTTATTTTTTAAAAGGACAAACACCACATAAAAGTTTATATTTTTATCTTTTACATGACACCTCATGCTAAAAAAATAAATGATTTATGCCAGAGAACGAGTACAATGAAAACATGCCTGATTTCTGCCCGAATGAGTGAAAGTTGAGTAAGAAGTCGCTCAGCTTTCCTGACTAGCAGCTGACAATGGACTTTGATGCATGTGTGAATTTACACAAACATGGGGATCAGGAAACAGGCTATATCAGGAAAGTTACTCAATTGGGCTGGAATCAAGCATGTTTTCATTGTATTCGTTCTCTGGCATATATAATTTATTTTTTAATCATGAGGTGTCATATAAAAGATAAAATTATGAATGTTCATGCGGTGTCTGTCCTTTTTCAAAATAAGTACGTTTACTACTCTTAAAACTCTCCCCAAAACATCATCCAAACTTGCAATTTCTGCGCGCAAATTGAATTTTGGTAACACTACTTTCTATCGTTCTTATTCAGTCATGCGTGAATTATGTGCCATAAGTTGTATATCAAATAAAAGAAGAGACACATAGCTTTTCAGACATATATCATCAAGGAAATTATTCATTATAACATAAAATTTCTGCCATGAAACCCGGTTTCGTTTTTTCTGGGACACGGTGTACGGTAAGTGAAATTGCAAAGAAAAAACAACGCTGTTTACCTAGTGTAAAAAAGTTAACATTATGTCCGATTTTATCCCCTATCGTTAATGAACGATTTGTAGGTGTGACTACAATCGAAAAGAGGAAAGGTTTCTAAGGAGTGTTAAAGCTTCAAGTGATTTTGATTGGATTGGACTAAGTTAAAGTGGAGAGTTATTGAAAAGCCCAATATTAGCCAAATTATATCTTTATAGAAAGCTGAGATCATACAGAATATGAAAAATATTGCTTTCTAAGTACTCACTCATCAACAAATTGAAACAAAATTGAATATATTGAACACTGTCTCGATACCCAAATCCAGCGACTTGGCGGAGTTGTAAACTGTGTCTTTCTGGTGACGTCACCCTAGGGAGTGTTTAGAGGAAACTGTTATATCTACCGCATATTATACTGGGATTATACGGAGGCTTTCGCGGTTGTTAAAACTATTTTCTGTACAATTACGGCGGTTTAAACTTATCGAACTAATAAACTTATATTCGTTGTATGGTTATTCTGTTATTTATTTCTGTGTCTGATAAGGTAAAAATGGGTAAATCAATCACCAAGTCTGCGAGTGAGTGAAACACTGGTACGTACGTAAGCGACGGCGCGCGGGCAATACTAATAGCGGTTAGCTAGCTCGCTCCAGCTAACGCTTTACTCTGGCGATCACCCCGGCCCGGACAGCCCAAGCCGACGGGTCCAAGCGCAGCCGACGACGCCTCGATCGCGCGCGCGCGATGGTGATGTAAACATTGGATGTAAAATCAGTTCAGCTAGCTACAGTACAGGCCCATGTTATTATTATTATAATTATTTATTTGACCAAAAAGCATAATACATAATGCATAATAACAAATACAGGTTACAACAAGAAAATAGACGACAGAAAATAGTGAGGAGCAGTATGTGGGCCAGGGTTCACAAAAGTAAAGTACATCACTGTTGCCCTAGGGCATGTGGACCCTCACACACTGGCTCCAGAAGATGCAGCATTACGGAACATAAATAACAATAATTTTATACGAAGATGGTTTTAAAATTATCTATCAACGTCCAAATATAACTAAATTATCTTAACAACATTGAAATAGAGAATAAATTGATGAAATTATTCTATTAATTAATGTAGCTCATATTTATATAGCATATAAGGAAAATATATTATGTATGAGTTATACAAAGAAAACATGCATTGCTTTACATGTTTCGCGGTAATAAAGGCATTGGACATTAGTATTACCGCTCCATCGACTATTTATGATAAGACCCATACCGTGTAAAATGGTAAGGAACAATACTAAAGCGAAGTTGCATATTAAATAGTTACAACTTAATGACCTTGGTAGTCGAATGACCCTATTAAACAGAGAGGATAGACGACTTTAAAAGGAATAAATTGATGAATGCTTCTATCAATTAATGTGGCTCCTATTTATATGGATATAAGGAAAATAATTATATTATGTATGAGTTATACAAAGAAAACATGCTTTGCCATTCATGTTCGCGGTAATAAGGCATTGGACATTAGTATTACCGCTCCATCGACTATTTATGATAAGACCCAGACCGTGTAAAATAGTAAGGAACAATACTAAAGCGAAGTTGCATATTAAATAATTGCAACTTAATGACCTTGGTAGTCAAATGAGCATATTGAATAGAGAGGATAGACGACTTTAAAAGGTAAATGAATGTAGGGAAAGGTAAAAGAATGGCAGCATCTTTGACACTAGATGGCAGACTGTTCCAGACTCTAGGCAAACGACGTGATGGCGAACAAAAAAGAGATTGTGTCCTAGAAATTAGATGCTGAAACGTCAAACTGTTAGGGTGTCGAGGATTCACAATAATGTGACATCGATAACGTGCATTATACCGTATACTGGGGAAATATCCACGTGTGATGTTGTTTGCTGAATTGCGTGCTGATCAACACCACTGGCGAAGGTTTTTCTCGATTGAGTCAAGCTATTACTATACATGCGTTGAGCTGAGGGAAGTATAGTAGGGTTGTTAAGGGGTCCGTGACTTTATTTTGGGGTACGATTATTTTACTTGGCACACATATTCCTTGGATCAAAAGAAGAAAAATATCCTCCAAAGAGACGCTCAGTCTCAAATTAGGCCAAATTTCCATAATTTATGCAAATTTATTTATGAAAATGGGATATTCATGAAAATGGTGTTTTTGTATTCCTTGGATCAAAAGAAGAAAATTCATCCAAAGAGACACACTGTATCTATGCAAATTAGGCATAATTTCCATAATTTATGGAAAAATGTATTCATGGGAATGGGATATTCTATGAAAATGGTGTTTTTATTGAGATACTTAAGATAATAACTTTAGAAATAGATGATGTAATGTATATCTAGGCCAGCGGATCAATCTATCAGATTAGTTTAACCTTTCGTGGCCATCTAGTCGTGGCCATCTCACGCTGTCACCTAAGACATCAAACAGCGGCGCTTTGAAGTATTTGCGGTTAAGCGTGTTACGTGATATTTTCGCTCGTAAACATGTCTGATGGATCTCCATTCGACTAGTACAAACATTCCGAACGCGACTATTTTGTATGCATTTTTTACTCGGGTATTCGGAAGCCGGGACAGTTTGCGATCGCTACTTATAACTGAGCCAATGGGGATTACGTACCGTGCGTAAAAGTGCGCAAGATGGATCCACGCGTCTAATAACCCACGCATATATGCCTTTAAGCATACACCCGTATGCAAACACGCAAACACACATACTGGTGCACAAACGAACACACCCACACAAACAAAATATCACACATATGAATCATACTGTAAATATTGCAATTACAAAGGATAAATTCGTTTCATGATTTAGATGAAAAAGCGAGGCGTATGAAAATCTCTTTATTCATTATTTCAATTGATTAGTTTTAATAGTTAGTTTGCACAAAGAACGAAAGTGATTTTTGTACCAAGTTTGTTGGATGTTCTTTGTTAGATTCATTATTGGTTTAAACAAATTTTAGTAGAGGTAAAGTAATCCGAACTCTCGTAACAAAATAATAAACACATACACACCGACAGGAAAACTTTCATTCCATTGAAAAGTGTAATCATTCGAGGAATCATTCTGATCAGTGCTTTCATAAAGGTACACACATGATATAACTAATTCTCATCCAATATCAAGTAACGTCGTTTAACAGCCTAGGTAGAGAGCAGACTGAGAACGTGAGTGAAGTGTCCTGCTCAAGGGCAAAAACATGACCCGAGTGTGGCATCGATCATCCGACCCTCGTATTACAAGACGAAGAAGCGAACCTACAGGCCTAGACCACGTCAAACAATTCTCATTTACCTTGATGGCATCGATCAGGCCTTCGTCCTCGGCCACGCGGGGATGAATTCCGACGACGATGTTTTCGTAGCCGTTGTTGACCAGCTTGATGGCCGTCTTGGAGATAAGCGCCTGACTTCCACCGACCCAGAAGGCCGCGAGGAGCAAAACAAGGGTTCGTGTTGGCGTCATGATCGCAAATCACGAAATGTCCCCTACGGCTGTAGACTA
>JBAMJV010003287.1:95000-100000 GCA_037951105.1 Echinarachnius parma
TTAGCGCCTTAGCAACGACATGTATATTACAGCCAACCGGCCTATAGAACGCAATAGAGTACCGAAGCTATGACGTCATACAAATCTGGTTTGGGATTTTCTCAATTTGTACTTCATGTTCCGAAAGAGCATCAAAAATAATATCCAAATGTCGAAAATCAATTGAATATGTAAAGTATTGGCTGAGATATGCCCATCCGAATGATTTTTTTTTCCAATAGGCAATCAGTGTTATAGCGCTCTGTTTCACAACGTAATGAACCAGAGCGCTATAACACTGTTTGCCAATTGAAGTAAAATTAAATCGGATGGGCATATCTCAACCAATACTTAAAGGGGACCACCAGGCAAAGGACAACACATTATTATAAGTTTTGGAACCGTTTTGTGATATCAAATAGATACCCAACATTTTGCAAAGGGTTGTGTAATTCATAAACAAAGCAATTAATTTCCACCACTTACGGAACCACTGCTATTTCCTGGTTCCATACGGGCCAAGCATTTGCGAGTGCGCCAATGCTATTCACGCGTACGTCAATAGAATCCCGAATGATTCGTTCGCTCTGCACAGAGCGCTCTGGCTCTGCACACATATAGTCTACGCAATTCAGACCGCATGAATGCATGGTTGAGAATGGTGATGCGTTTTCCAATTATATATTTTTTTCTGAAAACATATTTTTGTGAACTTGTTGAAGGAATGGAATACTAAAGATGTTACCTTTCTATAATAAGAATATTATTTTTGGGTGGTGGTACCCTTTAACATATCTAATTGATGTGTGACATTTGGACATTATTTGTGATGCTCTTGTGGAAAATGAATTTCAAATTTGAAAATTAAAAAAATAGATTTTTGATTACGTCACACTTCACCACTCGATAGATGTTTTTGGGGGTAGTTTCGTCTTTCATCTCCACAGGGGGGTACTTTTGTGGGTAACCACCACAGGCATGGTGGGTTGTGGAAAGTGATTTACATGTATACGCAATGCATGTAATATTTTACTTTTGGGCTGAACTTTTACTTCCACTTCTACTACTGCTACTCCTACTACAGCTTTTTTGTATCATTTATTCAAACATATAGGGAAACAGACCATACATGTATAATATGAATGAAAACAATGCGAAGAAAATATTCGAACCAAAAACCTCCGGAATGCTAGATCGGTGCTCTTACCGACTGAGCTAACGAAAACCCTAGTGCGGTGTTCGTCCCTAAAACCCCTTATTTTTCATGTGGTCAGAAGCTATCATAAACCTGTCATAAATAGAAATCAACACGGGGATATTTGCGAGGGATCACCGAAGTGATGCAGCTTTTTGGGAAAAAGTATTCAAACATATAGGCAAACATACATTATGTAGATCAATACAATTTTAAGTTACTTACTAGGCCTACTTTAAAAAAAAATGTAATCATCTTTAATATTTTGATATCTGTTTGACCTTGTAACTTCTGTGTTACCTTCACGACCCTGGGGGTTTAGTTGTGTTGTTATGGGGATTGCTAAGCCTGGTAGGGCATGAATGTAACGCGTGTAAGACAATGTATTCAACGATTCAGAAAAAATAGCCCCAGGCTTCTGATTCATGTGATTAGCAATTAATTATCCGCACGTAATCAACACATTGAATAGTGCATTACACTCTCCCTTGGGCATTGTTTCGTACAAGTTTGTTTAAAAACTATTATGACCCCTGTTGTATGCAAACCACACACTGAGACGAAATAAAAGGAGGGGTATCAATGTATCTTCCATTACTACAATTGAATTAATACATCTTGGGAGAGAGAATGATACAATTGATAGGGGTTATGCCGTGTGTTATACACTTTCGTGCTCAGGCATATATGTTGCATTGTTAAGTTTATTTCCCCAGGGAGGTAAAGTTTGGTACCATAATAATTAGTGTCAATCATGTTTTAGCGCGCTAGCAACGACATGTATTAAGCAGCTGCAGCAGCACCCACACGGCCTATAAAACGTAATATATGTTTTTGTTTGTATTTTCATTTGTCATCTCCACAGGGGGATACCACCACAGGCACCACAACCACCACAAGCACCACAACCACCATAGGCAGGTTGGGTTGTGGAGAGTGATTAACATGTATACGCCATGCATGTACTATTTTTCTGTGGGGCTAAAATGTATTATTACTTCCACTTCCATTTATTCTTCTACTACTACTACTGCTACTACTACTACTACTACTACTACTACTACTACTACTACTACTACTACTACTACTACTACTACTACTACTACTACTACTACTACTACTACTACTACTACTACTACTACTACTACTACTACTACTACTACTACTGCTACTGCTGCTGCTGCTGCTGCTGCTGCTGCTGCTGCTGATGCTGCTGCTGCTGCTGCTGCTACTACTACTACTACTACTACTACTACTGCTGCTACTACTACTACTACTACTACTACTACTACTTCTACTACTACTACTACTACTACTACTACTACTACTACTACTACTACTACTACTACTACTACTACTACTACTACTACAACTAGTACTTCTACTACTACTACTACTACTACTACTACTACTACTACTACTACTACTACTACTACTACTACTACTACTACTACTACTACTACTACTACTACTACTTCGAATAATACTCCTTCTTCTCCTACTTCCTCTATTAATACATAGTGGTAATATCATGCTATCAATATTTGTATTGCGCAATTTCATAACTGATATACATACATGAATTAATCATAAGCAACAACGTACGCACCTAAGTATCATCTAGGTCGAATGAAAAAGAGCTAAGAAAATGGGATTCCAACGGGATTCAAACCCGACACCTCCACGTTTCCTAGACCGGTGCTCTTACCGACTGAGCTATAGAAAACTTTAGTGCGATACTCCTCCCTGAAACCCCTTAGTTTTCATTGCTCGTGTGGTCAGAAGCTATTATAAATCTGTCATAAACCCGATGGATAGAAATCAACTTGGGGATATTATGCGAGGGTTCACCAAAGTGATGCAGCTTTTTCGTATAATTAATTCAAACATATATATGGAAACAGACCAAAAATATACTCCGCACCAAAAGAAACAGGACACTTATTTAAGACAACATATCTCATATTTTTAACGATAAAATAATGATATGTTATTGTATATCAAATTAAAGATAAAATTACCCTCTTCGATATTAGCATAGAATCCAGGAGAAATCATTCATGCATGACTTGTCACGGTCAATTAACCATCGCAAGGTCTGTTTTCAAAAATAGCAAAAATTGAACATCCATTCAACCATTTAAATGTTGACAAGCATGATATAAACGCTAAATTCATGACATGGCATAATTATTTCATTACAAATGTGATCTTTTTTAGTTTCATCTCAATAGAAAAAGTGTAAATGAAGACAAATTGTGAACGTTGTACGTTTTATTTTCATCCAAATTTAACAAAATGGGGAATTCCATTGCTAAGGTTTATTCGTCAAAACTACAGTTTGTGCCCTTATTTCAGCATGAAACTTGGTATAAATTCTTCTCAAGAATTCTACCGTAGTCCAAAGATCTTTAAAATCTGATGTCACCCTTGGTCAACCATTTGGGCAGTCTCTAACCTGTCACTTCTCTAGGTAACTATGGTTGAAATTGCAAGGGACACATGAAACAGAAAAGCTTTATGCCTCAAAAACAGACCAATATGTTAATGTTCTCATAACCTGGCCCTGTTTAATTGGAAAATGTGTATTTTTGGAGTTTGTGCATGACAATAAGGTTGAATGGTGTCATAAAAGACTTGCTTGTTTCAAGCAAGACGCTTACTCATTGCAGTCGAATGGTGCGGTCATCCATTGTTTTTGCTATTTTTGAAAACAGACCTTGCTATTGTTAATTGATCGTGGCAGTTCATGCATGAACGATTACACCTTTAATTTATACCCTGCCTGCAGAGGACTAAATTCCATTTAATTTGATATATCATAATCTACACTTTATCGTAGATTAATATGAACTATTTCAACTTATACAAGTGTCCAGTTTCTTTTTTTACGGAGTATATATGGAAACAGACCAAAAATATATTATATGAATAAAAAAAGAGCAAAGGAAATGAGATTACAATATGATTCGAACCCAAGACCTCCGGGTTGCTATAGACCGATGCTTTTACCGAATGAGTTATAGAAAACCCTAGTGTGGTGGTCGTCCCTGACACCCCTTATTTTTCATTGCTCGTGTGGTCAGAGGCTATTATAAACCTGTCATAAACCCGACGGATAGAAATCAACTCGGGGATATTTGCGAGGGATCACCGAAGTGATGCAGCTTTTTGGACAAATGTATTCAAACATATAGGCAAACATAATAATGTAGATCAATACAATTCTAAGATACTTACTAGTCCTACTGTGAAAATAGCGTAATCATCTTTAATATTTTGATATCTGTTTGACCTTGTAACTTATTTGTTGCCTTCACGACCCTGGTGTTATGTTGTGTTCTTATGGGGATTACTAAACCTGGTAGGGCATGAAGGTAACGCGTGTAAGACAATGTATTCAACGATTCAGCAAAAATAACCCCAGGCTTCTGATTCATGTGATTACCAATTACAAATTATCCGCACGTAAACAAAACATTGAATAGTACATTACACTCTTCCTTGGGCATTGTTCTTTAGAAGTGTGTTTCTTTGTTGTATACAAACCACACAGAGAGCCAAAATACAAGGAGGGGTAAAGCAATAATCAATGTGCATTTCATTACTGCAATTAATGCACCTTGGGAGAGAAAATGACACAATTGAAGGGGACGCCCCGTTTGTTGTATACTTTCGTGCTCGGGCTTACGTGTCGTTGCTATGTTTATTGGCTAGGGAGGTATACTTAGACCCCGTTTACAGTGAAAAAAATGCCGGGCCGAGCCGCGGCTCGGCCGCGGCTCGGCCCGGCCTTTTTTTCACTGTAAACGCTCAAAAGGCCAAA
>JBAMJV010003288.1:0-37500 GCA_037951105.1 Echinarachnius parma
AACTCCCCTTTCAGGGATTTTGTAGCTCTAAAGACCCTATATTTTGTGCGTTTAAGGGATTTTGTAGCTCCATAGACCCTATATTTGTGCTTGTAGTTAGCTCTTCAGACCCCCATTTCAGAGTTCCGTGCGGCACACCCCCCGTCAAAAAATAATTTGAGTGCCCCCCCCCCCCCCCCCGGGTTGTAACATATATATATTTTGTGCTCAAACAGCCCCCCTCCCCCCCCCACCCCCCCCAAAAAAAAAAAAAAAAACTGCAAACATACAAACACACACACACATATGCATATATATATATCACACACAAATACATGCACAAACGCGCTAAAAGTCACAAACACACAAACAAACTTAATTAGTCAAACATATGCACAATGCACATACTACTCCTCTGCCTACTTTATCTGTACGAGCTCTTTTGTACAAGGTAATACCCCGGGGGGGGGGGGGGGGGGGTACTCACGTGTATTGGGTATACGGGGATGTGCCGCTGGAAGGGTGACTTTTTCAAGAAAGATCCTTAGACATGGGTCCCCTTTTCATAAAAAAAAATCCTTAGACATGGGTCCCTTTTTTCATATTTCCCCTTTTTTATACAGGATTTTGCCGATTTGCCGCTGTGAAATTGCAAAATTTTTCAAGCTCGCTACGCTCGCTAACTTAAAACCACAAAATTTGCGGGAAATACACCCAAAACAAGCGCCGCAGGCGAAAAAAATCCTTAGACATGGGTCCATTTTCGCAAAAGGACCCTTAGATGTGGGTATGGGTTTGGAGGTCTCAGCCGCACCACCCCCGTCCGACTATAATCTGAGTACCCCCCCCCCCCCCCCCCCCCCCCCCCGGGGGTAATACTCTTGGTCCCAAACTCATCTTTATACTGAGGTTCCGTTATGTTTTGTACTACCTCCTTATATGTTTTTACAGTGGAACTTCTTTGAAATGAGCTCTGTTATAACAAGGTACCCGATACTAGTACATATATATGTGACCGGCTATAGCAATAGCTATAGATTTTCATACCATTACAAAAAGGCCTCATCACAAGCTTTCATTTCATGCTTTGTTATAACTAATTGGTCAATAATTGGCGAAGATATGATTGTTTCAATTTTACAATCATAGGTCTTTTACACACATTGCGTGAACAATGCCCATTTCTTCAAAACATGAATTATCGACAAGTGCAGTGTAATACAAGATATCTGATATGATAGCTTATATATCAATGGACACAAGGTGCTTGTTACGAGGTTTCACTGTACATTGTTTTTGTCAATTATTGAGTGCATGTGCCCACCCCCCCCCCCCCCCCCCCCCCCCAATGCCCCCCCGTATAGCTATGCCACAATATACAGCTAACAATTTACCCTGAATTCTTTGTAATCTGTACATATACCCCCCCAAATAAATACATTACTTTGACATAAATAGGACAGGGAATTTACACTTACCGCCACAGCTCTGGCTAAATCCACTAATCTAAAGCCACTGCGTGTGACGCTTATTTTGGCACACTGAACAAGCAGGAGAAAGTGGTAAAAATGTGACGAAAATTGCCGATTATTGTCGTTTTTAGAGCTTAACTTACCTTCTTTATAAGAATTAGATCCGACTAATCATTGGGGGGACACCCCCCGATCCCCGATCTAAATTTCTAGACAAAAGAACATCGGAAACTTACAGAAAGTGAAAAATCTGAGTGAAGCCGTGGCTGTAACGTGTAATTTACCCAATAGGACACATTTTTAGCCAACAAATTGGTTTCTTTAGTTTATACTTTATTACACAATGTTTCTGCTCCATTGGAAATATGAGTTGCATTCATACAATACATGCACATGATCAACTGATAATAATAATAAATTACATTTATTACTAAACAAAACCGATATAATTCAACTTCTCATAATAATTTTCTAGTTTCACATTCTATCATGGAAAACAAATTTTAGGGTAGAATTTCCTTTTAGACCTACCTAATAATAATGTTTGTAATGATAATCATAATAAACTGTTATTTTCCCGCTTGCAAGCATGGTGGATCCTAGTCCGAAAAAATCAGCCAATGTTTTCGAGGGTTCTTTGACGATTTTTGTTTTATCATCTGCTCTCTATGGTCTGAAGGTTCAGTGATTCGCTTGTGTGATGTCTTAATATTAAAAGGACCCCCTCCAGAACGAGATGGATTTTTCTGTCTAGGTGGATCCATAATTAAGACTTGTTCACACATACTTATTTTGAAATAATACTTATCTAATTTCCTCTCTGTCTCTAATCTGTCTCCGTATCCATCATATCCCCTTCTTCAAGCCTCCACACTAACTTTTTTCTCTACTGGCCTTTCAGGCAAGTGAAATCATACATTTCAAAATGTAATTGCGGCCCAAACAGAAAATTTGCTTTCCCCCTACTTTTAGATGAGATATCCATGTTAGGAATAACACTATTCTCCTGCAGTCGACCAATGATTTTATAGTTGCCAGATCGGGGCAACCAAACGGGGCCATTTATGAAATTTTACTTGCCCAACATAACATTTTACTTGCCCGGGCAACAGTGCAAGTGCTAGTGACAAGCCCTAATTTCTTCTAATTTAAATATGTGCATACAAATCCAATCTTGGGTGTGATATGCACTATACAAGAATTGCCTATTATTTCAATCATTATTGTTGTAATTGCTTTATACTCATGATAATCATCTATAGGTTTCTCAATACTTTGTTTAATTTTTCTCTGAGCATTATTGTTGTAATTGCTTTATACTCATGATAATCATCTATAGGTTTCTCAATACTTTGTTTAATTTTTCTCTGAGCATTGATATTTAGGTAAACAGCAATCGGAAGCAAACTTAACAGTATGTTGGACCTAACAATTATGGAAAGCATTTGTAGCCTTGGAATAAAACATAATCAAAAGCAAAACAATACAAGTATTTAAGACTTCCACCAAAAAAATATATCAATTATTTAAAAGCTCCTTGATAATAACAGATATATCTGATTTGATCAAACTTTATGCATTTCCAAAAGAATTGTTTCAACAATTTTACAAAGAAACTAACAGCTCTCCATAAATTGTTCGGTCCAACATAGAGTTAAGTTCAACTTAGAATATATATCTTTGTGAAACACCCCCCCCCCCCCCCCCCCCCAGGTAACACAAGTAAGGTGGCTGTTCAAGCATAATAATTCTAAAATTTCAGGAAAATAGTTTATTCTATCATCTTCATGTTCAGAAAGCCCTTCTTTTTTTTTGTTTATTGCCAGTGCACTGATAATGTTTTCTGCAAACTCTTCCGAGGCAAATGCGACACCCATGTTTTTATGCACAACAGTGCTTATTGACAAGTAAGTTAATTTTTAGACATGATCATTTGTTGTCTTCAATTTCAGGAAAATAATTTGTTCTATCATCTTCATGTTCAGAATGCTCTTCTTTAATCAGTTGTTTATTGCCAGTGCAAAGTCTTTGAGGCAAACATGACTCTTTTTGTTTCCTTATCCGCATATTACAGTGCTTATGGGCAAGTAAACTGGCTGTTCAGACATAAATCATTCATTGCCTTCAAATTAAGTGAAAGGTCTGCTTCATCATCTTCCAGTTAACAATGTCCTTCATTGATTTTTTTTTTTATTGCCAGTTTACTGATAATTTAGCAAACTTTGCTTTGGAGGCAAATGGGACATCTTGTGCATATTTGTTTGCCTGTGTTCGAACATAAATCATTCATTGCCTTCAATTTCAGGAAAATAGTCCACTTTATCATCGTCCATTTCACACTGTCCTTCTTTAATCTGTTCTTTACTGCCTGTGCACCGATGTCTTGGCAGATAATTGTCGGTTGAAAACTCCTTGAGGCAAACTGGACACTTGTGCGGTTTTTCGCCTGTGTGAGAGCGCATGTGTCGGGTCACGTCGCTGCTGGCTCTAAACTTCCTCTGGCAGACCTTGCAGCTGAACGGCTTCTCTCCCGTGTGTGTTCTGTGATGCTTCGTCAGGTCGCTGCATGACTTGAAGACTCTCGGACAGAACTTGCAACTGTAGAAAATACAAGAAATAATGACACGTGTGAAAGGCTTCTGTCTCGTGTAAGTACTAAGACTCTCGGAAAGAAACTTGCAACTGAAGAAGATACAAGACAAACAACAAAAAAAGAGTAAAAAACAAACAACAAATAATACACATCTGAAAGGCTTCTCTATAGCGTGTGTTCTAGTGTGCTACGTCAGGTCATTGCATGACTTGGAGACTCTCGGACAGAACTTGCAACTGTACAAAAAACAAGAAATAATGACACGTGTGAAAGGCTTCTGTCTCATATATAAGTCCTGGGCCCCGTTGCAGAGAGACTCGCTATCGACTGTAAAGTTGTAATTAATCGGAAGTCAGAAAATATGCACATTTGATCCAATCAAAATTAGAGGATTTAGTCACATGAACTGACTTGCAATTAGTTGCAACTTTACAATCAATTGCATCTCTTTCTGCAACCGGGCCCTGGTATGCTTGGTCACGTTGCTACATGATTGGAAGTCTCTCGGACAGAACTTGCACTGTAGAAGGACAAAAGAAGAACACATATACCACAAGACTGAAAGGTTTCTCTCTAATGTGGTTGCTGGTATACTTTGTGATTTCAAGTCTCTCACACAGAACTTTCAGCCTTGTACAAGTCACAAAAAATAACAATGCATCAACTATCTTGAACAGACTAGAGACGGTTGTACACGCCATGATTAAACTTATTTGAGTGGATGCAAATACTTTATTAAGTACAAAAAAAAAAAACACAATTTCTGATCTGCCATTTAAAACAAAGAGTATGCCCTTATGTTTAAGTTCTTGAAGCATTATTGTTGTTTTTTTCAGGTTGAATCATGAATGAATACAGAATGTTTATTCTACATATTTGAAGGTTTCGTCTTTTAGAAGAATTAAAGGGATTTCCCCAAAAGTTAAGTTTGCACTGTCAGACTATATACGCACCTGTAAGGCTTTTCTCCAGAGTGCGTCCTCTTGTGCAGCGTCAAATTACCCTGCGTCGTGCAGGCCTTGTTGCAAATTGGACACGAAAAGGGCCTCTCGCCGGTATGGGTGCGTGCATGCACGGTCAGGTCACCCTTGCGCGAGAAACTCTTTCCGCAGGTGTCGCACGAATACGGCTTCTCCCCGGTGTGTGTCCTCCGATGATACATGAGATTCGTATCCCGCATGAAAGTTTTGGAGCAGACGTCGCATGCAAACGGTCTTTCCCCCGTGTGGCTACGGGCGTGATTCTCGAGATGGCGCGCCTCAATGAACGCCTTCCCACAGTCCTTACATTTGTACGGTCGCTCCCCATCGTGGACTTTCATGTGCGACTTGAGATTGGCGATGCGTTTCCCACACTTTGGACACTTTGATATCTTTTCCGAATTGCCCTGTCTACTTGATGACCCATCTTCTCTACCATGCAAGATTTCATCCTTTTCCGCTTTCTCAGATGACATGCGTATCCCTTTCTTTTCAACTGAATTTCTCTCTTCACTATTATTCCCTTGAGATGTCTGTGGCAGGACGGGGGCCCCCGTGGCTGTGTACACTGCAACCGGTTGTCCTTCTGCCAACTCCAAGGGAGGTTCTACCTCGACCCAGCTGGCAACACTCGTCTGTATATCCCCCACTGCCTGGGGTGGACCTTGCCTTTGAGCGTTGCTCCCCACCTGTTGTGCACTCGGCTTCGATTTTAAGGTCGATAGCACCGTTTGGACTACATGGTTTTCAAACGTTCCCTTTGCATCGCGTTTCTCTTCCCCTAAAAGCGTTCGGTTTAATGACTTTCTGTGGTTTATCCTGACCTTCTCACTGGGAACTAGCATCTTAGAATTTGTCTTTTGAATATCGAAGTCAGAATCATCGCTTCCAACTTGGCATTCGTCCATCATTTCGTCTTCATAGCTCCCGTCCGTTTCACCCTGCATCCCATTCGATAGCAGGACTACGTTTTGGTTTGACGATATCTGATTAAGTGGCTCCATAATTGCCATATTCTCAGCTACAGCTTTTCTTTGCAAGGTGGAGGGTCCTTCTGAATAACTTTGCTCTGATTTCTTTGTGCATTCCTCTTCCGTTTGGGATTTACTTTCATCTCCATAATGACTGTTCATCATGCAATACTTGCCGACGAGTAAAGAGTTCCTGTCACTCGAATGGGATATTTCATCAGCTAGGGCTATTCCAGCCTTCTCTGCTAGTGCTACATGCATTTCTGGTTGTCCTTCTGTAATTCTCTCCATCTGTTCCTCTTCAGAAAGTTCATCCATGTTTTCACCAGGACGTGTCCAGGACAACTGCTCCTCAAAGAATCACCAGCATCTGCTGAACATGACGAGTTGCACAATGGACGTCCAAATGTTCGAGTTAAATGTCAGCTCTGTAGTAAACATCCTCAACCTGAAAAATGGGAAGAAAACAAAAATTGGCTCTTAATAGCTATTTTTTCTGCAAAGTGTAAGAAACTTGTGGTCGACAGCAGACGGCAATTCTTCTGAACAATAATGTAACATGATTCAACACCTTGAATTGTGGTCCCTTTATACGATCTGTCAAGTGTCAATTTCTGTAATTCAAGCATCCACACAAACATTTTTCTCTATCTACTGGCCCGCTCGGGCAAGTAAAATCATAAATGTTCCAATTTTACTTGCCCAAACAGACAATTTACTTGCTGGGGCCTGGCACATCTAGTACAAAGTAAATGGTTCACTCAGGTGAACCATTTACACGCAATATATGCAAATGCGCTGGAGATAACAATACCAGCCATTCGTACACTGTTGCCGGTTCAACAGTTGACCGGCGTGATTTAGGACGCATCGGTAAGGAAAACGGACGGGAAATAATCATTTTATTTCTACATTTTGCGGTCTTCAAAACAACAAAGTCGGTAATTATTATCAAAGTATATGAATTGTGGATCACATAAACAAAAGTTTTTTTGCATTTGCTGGTAAATTGAGGGAGAAATCAGCCGACAAAAAAAATTGTTTCCGTTGGATAGTGCAGCGGGCGGAAGAGGTTGATCTCCGCACAACCCTATTGTAATGAACCTAGTATGTGTGGGGCCTGGGGGATATAATTTTGATATGTTGAATTCCTTCTCAAACTATGATTCGATTGTAGTTGGCTAACTGGCTTTGAACCACCCCCCCCCCCCCCCCCCCTTAAACGAAATCCCCAAAATTGATAATAAATAAATATGAATATGACTGTTCATCTCATCTGTTCATGAATCACATAAAATTGCAACAGTCAAAACTTTGTGTAAATTGTACACTAGTTTGTATTTATTTTAGGGTAGGTTTCTTTTATAATCATATTCCAAATATCCACAACATTACAGGAGGTTAGCAAAAATTGCTCAGACAAGTCGATGTGACATTATTTTCTTCGTCTTTGACTTGGTCTTGGTTAGTGCTGTAACCGATCATCGGATCGGCATGCCGATCACGATCCGATCATACGTGATCAGACCGTTTTTGCCGATTTCCGATCATGCAGAAAAAATCGGAAGATCGGATCGGCAACAAAAAAAAAAAAAATCTGTTTTTTTTTCTTTGGAAAATGATCCCCAAAAACATATTTTGGGAATATAAATGAATACCAAAGCAACATATATCCATATGAATAAGCCCAAGGTAATCTTGTATGGGTATGCTTTCATTTAAAACTGATTAACTCTCCTTTTACAAAATTACAAAAAAGAAAAAAAAAAGGATTTTTTTTTTTTTTTTTTTTTAGCCGATCATCCGATCCCGATCATCGATCCGATTTCGAAGATCGATACAATTTTGCCGATCCGATCAAACGATCCGATCATCAAGGTCAGTTACAGCACTAGTCTTGGTTGGATTTGCTCTCAGCACAGAACACTGCGGGTCTGCAATGCACGCTCACCGTTCGAAATAGCGCTTACACAAAACGCAGCACATGGGACTATACAAAGTCCTCTCAACAAGTCTGACGAATCATTTAAAACACGGAGAAAGTGTATACGTTAAATATTGTACGCTAAAAACTTGTAAATAACGTGTATAAATTGTGTTATTGGACGGTGCATTACTAAAACTCGTTACAAATACTAACAACTACCAGATATGCGTACCTTTTCTTACCCAAATTTGGATTTCCTGTTCAGCGGCCGTCAGATCGCAGGATCATAGATCAGGATAAAACAACAACATCAACAAAAATCACAGAGCTCTTTTTTCAGTAAAAAAAAATGTAAAGAGCAAATTATGAATTCCTTGCTACTTCGACTTTCTTTTCATCCTTTTACACATCAATTTAAGGTTACGAAATTGCATTTATTTTGGTTGTATCAGGGGCGTAGCAATGGAAGGGGGGGGGGGGCACGTGCCCCGGCGTGGCGTGCCCCCCCCCCCCTAAAAAAAAAAATTTGTTGCCACCCTCCCCACCCCGGGGCCTCCAACACACTTACCGTATGCTTGTAGAAAATTAAACAGAATAGACAAAAGGAATGTGCACAATCATGTAGTTTCACTTTCAGTCCAGTCGGTCGGATAGGATGCACGAAGGTAGATAATCATTGTTGGCCACTAGTATAGTGTGTGGGGGGGGGGGGGGGGAGGGGGGGAGGGAGGGGCTGGCTAATTTCCAGGTGCCCCCCCCCCCCCCCCACTGGAAATATCCAGTGACTAGCTACACCACTGAATTGTAGTTTGCCTGAAAAGGAGCTTCGCTCCCCCCCCCCCCTCGCACTATCGGATAGTGACTAAAAAAAGGTCAGACCCAGGCGTACATAATTGATTGAAAAAAAATGATCTGCAAAAAACAAATAGCCAACTAACCATGATAGGCAGTGAGCCCACCAAATTGAAAAATGATCCAAATGATAAAATCATAAATTTAATTCAGTTCAGTTCAATGTTTGTATTATTATTATTATTATTTAAATATGTGCATACAAATCCAATCTTGGTGTGATATGCACTATACAAGAACTGTCTATTATTTAAATCATTATATTGTTATAATTGCTTTATAGTGTAGGGTCTTTATTTGTCATTGGTTACCCTTGGTTATTTATCTTTGTTCTCTTGCTATTGGTATTTAGTTCAAGTTCTGTTCTATTATGCTCATCCCCTTCTGGTCACCGTCACCCCATTCCATTCACATCTGTTTGCATCTCATTCATGTCTGCTGCTATTTCTATTCTATTGTTTCCTACCTGGCATTCCTGGCCACTTGACTCTGGAGCTCTCTCTCTCTTCTCTTTGCATATCTCACACCTCTTCTATTGTGTCCAGTCACCTTTTCCACATGTTGCCATCATCACATGCCATCATCATCTCATCTGTTATTGGTTATTTTGTAGAATAAGGTTGTTCCATTTTAGTTATAGGTACGATGTCTTTTATTCAATTGCATCTTACATCCTTTTGTTATTTGTGTATATATTTGCCAATGTTGGCCTCGATAAATTAGTGCATACCCAGACTTGATCGCCTCAACACATCGTTTATGTTGTCCTCAGTTCTACCCTATATTCCTGTTTGATTCCTGTATGTTTGATTTGCTGCTTGCTGTTTTGACTCTGTTATTTTACCAGTTAGCCCGTTCTACCCACTCTATATACTTTTGATTAGTTAATACATTTCCGTGTATTATAATAGTATACTCATGATAATTATCTAGAGGTACTCGATACTTTGTTTAATTTTTCTCTAAGCATTAATATCTTCTTCTTCTGTTTTCATACAGTTCATCAGCGTGGTGTATTTTTGTACCTTGATGTTTAGGTAAACAGCAATCGGAAGCAAACTTAACTGTATGTCGGACCTAACAATTATGGAAAGCCATTTGTAGCCTTGGAATAAAACATAATCAAAAGCAAAACAATACAAGTACTTAAGACTTCCACCCAAAAAATATAGTATCAGTTATTTCAAGGCTCCTTGATAATAACAAATATATCTGATTTCATCAAACTTTCAAAAGAATTGTTTCAACAATTTTACAAAGAAACTAACAGCTCTCCATAACTGTTCGGTCCAACGTAGAGTTAAGTTCAACTTAGAATATATCTTTGTGAAACACCACCCCCCCCCCCCCCCCCCCCCCCATATAACACAAGTACGGTGGATCTTCAATTTCAGGAAAATAATTTATTCTATCATCTTCATGTTCACAATGCCCTTGTTTTATTTGTTTATTGCCAGTGCACTGATCATGTGCTTATTCACAAGTCAGGTAAATTTTCAGACATGATCAGATTTTGTTGTCTTCAATTTTAGGACAATAATTTGTTCTATAGATCCTGTTCATGTTCAGAATGCTCTTCTTGAATCAGTTGTTTATTGCCAGTGAAAAGTCTTTGAGGCAAGCATGACACTTTTTGTTTTCCTTATCCGCATATTACAGTGCTTATGGGCAAGTAAACTGGCTGTTCAGACATAAATCATTCATTCCCTTGAATTTCAGGAAAACAGTCCACTTTAATTATTTAAGCGCTTAGAGGCTCTTTGCAATTTGCGCTATATAAATGTATATTATTATTATTATTATTATCATCTTCCAGTTTACAATGTCCTTCATTGATTTGTTTTTTTTATTGCCAGTTTACTGATATGTTGGCAAACTTTGCTTTGGAGGAAAATGTGAGATCTTGTGCATATTTGTTTGCCTGTGTTCAAACATAAATTATTCATTGCCTTCAATTTCAGGAAAAAAGTCCACTTTAGGATTCTTGTCATTTAGAAAACCTGCGTCTTTCCCTGGCTTTCACGAAATCCCGCTTTTCTAGTAAAAGTAGGGATTACACAGGCCATAAAACTGAGAGCATGAATGGTGCGTTTTTTTCTGAATAGGGACGAAATGTGGTTTATTGTTATCACTCGCTGCCTCGCTGATTTCGTCCCTTTTCAGGAAAAAATGCACCATTCATGCTCTATTTTCTGGCCCGCGTAATCCCTCCTTTTACAAGAAAAGCAGGATTTTGTGAAAGCCAGAGAAAGACGCGCTTTTTCTAAATGACAAGAAGCCTTATCATCTTCCATTTCACACTGCCATTCTGTAATCGGTTCTTTACTGCCTGTGCACTGACGTCTTGGCAGATAATTGTCGGTTGAAAACTCCTTGAGGCAAACAGTGCAGGTTTTTGTCGCCAGTGTGAGAGCGCATATTGACAAGAAAGGTGGCTGTTCAGATGTCATCATTCACCACCTTCAATTTCAGGAAAATAGTCTACTTTATCATCGTCCATTTCATACTGCCCTTCTTTGACCAGTTCTTTACTGTCTGTGCACTGATGTCTTGGCAGATAATTGTCAGTCAAAAACTCCTTGAGGAAAACATGACACTTATGCAGGTTTTTGTCGCCAGTGTGAGAGCGCATATCGACAAGTAAGGTGGCTGTTCAGATGTCATCATTCACCACCTTCAATTTCATGAAAATAGTCTACTTTATCATCTTCCATTTCACACTGCCCTTTTTTGACCAGTTCTTTACTGCCTGTGCACTGATGTCTTGGCAGATAATTGTCCGTTGAAAACTCCTTGAGGCAAACTGGACACTTGTGCGGTTTTTCACCTGTGTGAGAGCGCATGTGTCGGGTCACGTCGCTGCTGGCTCTAAACTTCCTCTGGCAGACCTTGCAGCTGAACAGCTTCTCTCCCGTGTGTGTTCTGTGGTGCTTCGTCAGGTCGCTGCATGATTTGAAGAGTCTCGGACAGAACTTGCAACTGTAGAAAATACAAGAGAGAAAAAAAAAAGAGTAAAAAACAAACAACAATCATACACATCTGAAAAAATCTGATAAAACTTATATGAGTGGATGCAAATACTCCATTTAGTAATTAGTAATTGAATGAAAGGGATTTCCCCAAAAGATAAGTTGGCAAGTCAAACTACGTACCCGTAAGGCTTCTCTCCAGTGTGCGTCCTTTTGTGCAGCGTCAAATTACCCTGCGTAGTGCAGGCCTTGTTACAAACTGGACAAGAAAAGGGCCTCTCGCCGGTGTGGGTGCGTGCGTGCACGCTCAGGTCACCCTTCCGTGAGAAACTCTTGCCGCAGGTGTCGCACGAATACGGCTTCTCCCCGGTATGCGTTCTCCAGTGATACATGAGATTTGTATCCCGCATGAAGGTTTTCGAGCAGACCTCGCACACGAACGGTCTCTCCCCCGTGTGGCTGCAGGCGTGATTCTCGAGATGGCGCGCCTCGATGAACGCCTTCCTGCAGTCCTTACACTTGTACGGTCGCTCTCCATCGTGGACTTTCATGTGCGACTTGAGATTGGTGATACGTTTCCCGCACTTTGGACACTTTGATACCTTGCTCTCTACTTTACTTGATGGCCCATCCACATCTTTTGAGATACCATCCTTCTCTAATACTACATCAGATGGAATACCAATCCTTACATTTTCTGCTGATTTTCTCTCTTCGCTATTTGTCCCTAGAGATGGCTGGGGCAGGACAGGCGCACCCGTGGCTATGTACACTGCAACCGGTCGTCCTCCCACAACTCCGGGGGCGGTTCTACCTCGACCCAGCTGGCAACACTCGTCTGCATATCCCCCACTGCCTGGGGTGGCCCTTGCCTTTGAGGGTTGCTCCCCACCTGTTGTGCACTTGGCTTCGATTTTAAGGTCGATACAGCTGTTTGGACCACATGGTTTTCAAGCGTTCCCTTTGCATCGCGTTTCTCTTCCTTACCGACCTTGCAGCTGAACGGCTTCTCTCCCGTGTGTGTTCTGTGGTGCTTCGTCAGGTCGCTGGATGATTTGAAGGCTCTTGGACAGAACTTGCAACTGTAGAAAAAATTAACAGAACAAAAAAAGGGTAAAAAACAAACAACCAATAATACACATCTGAACAAATTCTGATCAAACTTATTTTGAGTGGATGCATTTATACTTTCTTAAGTACAACAAAATATATACAACTTCTGATCTGCCATTTATGCCCTTATGTTTAAGTTATTGAAGCATTATTGTTGTTGTTGCTTTTACAGGTTAAATCATTAATGAATACAGAACATTTATTCTACATTTATTTGAAGGTTTCGTCTATCAGAAGAATTAAAAGGATTTCCCCAAAAGATAAGTTGGCAAGTCAAACTACGCACCCGTAAGGCGTTTCTCCAGAGTGTGTCCGCTTGTGCAGCGTCAAATTACCCTGCGTAGTGCAGGTCTTGTTGCAAATTGGACACGAAAAGGGCCTCTCGCCGGTGTGGGTTCGTGCGTGCACGCTCAGGTCACCCTTCCGTGAGAAACTCTTGCCGCAGGTGTCGCACGAATACGGCTTCTCCCCGGTATGCGTTCTCCGGTGATACATGAGATTCGTATCCCGCATGAAGGTTTTCGAGCAGACCTCGCACATGAACGGTCTCTCCCCTGTGTGGCTGCGGGCGTGATTCTCGAGATGGCGCGCCACGATGAACGCCTTTCCGCAGTCCTTACATTTGTACGGTCTCTCGCCATCGTGGACTTTCATGTGCGACTTGAGATTGGTGATACGTTTCCCGCACTTTGGACACTTTGATACCTTGCCCTCTACTTTGCTTGATGACCCATCTACTTTGATTGTTAATGCTCTATCTTTTGAGATACCATCCTTTGATACTACGTCAGATGGCATACCAATCTTTACATTTTCTGCTGAATTTCTCTCTTCGCTATTTGTCCCTTGAGATGTGTGGGGCAGGACAGGGGCCCCCATAGCTGTGTACACTGCAACCGGTTGTTCTCCCACCAACTCCGAGGGCGGTTCTACCTCGACCCAGCTGGCAACACTCGTCTGCATATCCCCCACTGCCTGGGGTGGATCTTGCCTTTGAGGGTTGCTCCCCACCTGTTGTGCACTTGGCTTCGATTTTAAGGTTGATACAGCTGTTTGGACCACATGGTTTTCAGGCGTTCCCTTTGCATCCCGTTTCTCTTCCTTACCGACCTTGCAGCTGAACGGCTTCTCTCCCGTGTGTGTTCTGTGGTGCTTCGTCAGGTCGCTGGATGATTTAAAGGCTCTTGGACAGAACTTGCAACTGTAGAAAAAATTAACAGAACAAAAAGAGGGTAAAAAACAAACAACCAATAATACACATCTGAAAAAATTCTGATCAAACTTATTTTGAGTGGATGCAACTTCTGATCTGCCATTTATGCCCTTATGTTTAAGTTATTGAAGCATTATTGTTGTTGTTGCTTTTACAGGTTAAATCATTAATGAATACAGAACATTTATTCTACATTTATTTGAAGGTTTCGTCTATCAGAAGAATTAAAAGGATTTCCCCAAAAGATAAGTTGGCAAGTCAAACTACGCACCCGTAAGGCGTTTCTCCAGAGTGTGTCCGCTTGTGCAGCGTCAAATTACCCTGCGTAGTGCAGGTCTTGTTGCAAATTGGACACGAAAAAGGCCTCTCGCCGGTGTGGGTTCGTGCGTGCACGCTCAGGCAACCCTTCCGTGAGAAACTCTTGCCGCAGGTGTCGCACGAATACGGCTTCTCGCCGGTATGCGTTCTCCGGTGATACATGAGATTCATATCCCGCATGAAGGTTTTCGAGCAGACCTCGCACATGAACGGTCTCTCCCCTGTGTGGCTGCGGGCGTGATTCTCGAGATGGCGCGCCTCGATGAACGCCTTCCCGCAGTCCTTACACTTGTACGGTCTCTCGCCATCGTGGACTTTCATGTGCGACTTGAGATTGGTGATACGTTTCCCGCACTTTGGACACTTTGATACCTTGCCCTCTACTTTGCTTGATGACCCATCTACTTTAATTGTTAATGCTCTATCTTTTGAGATACCATCTTTTGATACTACGTCAGATGGCATACCAATCTTTACATTTTCTGCTGAATTTCTCTCTTCGCTATTTGTCCCTTGAGATGTGTGGGGCAGGACAGGGGCCCCCATAGCTGTGTACACTGCAACCGGTTGTTCTCCCACCAACTCCAAGGGCGGTTCTACCTCGACCCAGCTGGCAACACTCGTCTGCATATCCCCCACTGCCTGGGGTGGACCTTGCCTTTGAGGGTTGCTCCCCACCTGTTGTGCACTCGGCTTCGATTTTAAGGTTGATACGGCCGATTGGACCACATGGTTTTCAAGCGTTCCCTTTGCATCGCGTTTCTCTTCCCCTAAAAGCGTTCGGTTTGACGGCTTTCTATGGTTTATCCGGACCTTCTCACTAGGAACTAGCATCTTAGAATTTGTCTTTTCAATATCAGGGTCAGAATCCTCACTTCCGACTTGGTATTCATTCATCATTTCGTCTTCATAGCTCCCGTCCGGTTCCCTTTGCATCCCATTCGATGGTATCACTACATTTTGATTAAGTGGCTCCATAATTGCCATATTCTCAGCTACAGCTTTTCTCTGCAAGGGGGAGGGTTCTGCTGAATAACGTTCCTCCGATTTCTTTGCACATTCCTCTTCCATTTGGGGTTTACTTTCATCTCCATCATGACTGTTCGTCATGCAATAACTGCCTACGAGTAAATAATTCCTATCACTTGAGTGGGATATGTCATCAGCTAGTGCTATAGCTAGACCAGTCTTCTCCGCTACATGCATTTTTGGTTGTCCTTCTGTAATTCTCTCCATCTGTTCCTCTTCAGAATGTTCAGCCATGTTTCCACCAGGCGTCCAGGACAACTGCTCCTCAAAGAATCACCAGCATCTGCTGAACATGACGAGTTGCACAATGGACGTCCAAATGTTCGAGTTAAATGTCAGCTCTGTAGTAAACATCCTCAACCTGAAAAATTGGAAGACAAAAAAAAAATAGGCTCTAAATAGCTATTTTGTCTACAAAGTGGGCATTATCTTCGAAGACGTGCCCATGACTTGGCATGCTTGACTAAAGTAAAAGAACCAATGCGCTATACAAATTGCATAGAACTCGGGTTCTTTTAGTCATGCATTATACCAAGTCGTGGGCACGTCTTCGAAGAGAATGCTGCAAAGTGTAAGAAACTTGTGGTCTTTCTGAACAAATAATGTAACATGATTTAACACCTTGAATGGTGGTAAAGTGTCAATTTCTGTAATTCAAGCCTCCACACTAACTAACTTGCCCGTTTGGGCAAGTAAAATCATAAATGTTCCAATTTTACTTGCCCAAACAGACAATTTACTTGCTGGGGGGGGGGGGGGGGGATATAATTTTGATATGTTGAATTCCTTCTCAAACTATGATTCGATTGTAGTTGGCTAACTGGCTTTGAACCACCCCCCTCACCCCCCCCCCCCCCCCCCCCCCCTTAAAAAAATCCCCCAAAATGATAATCAATAAATATGAATATGACTGTTCATCTGTTCATGATGATGAAGTTGAACCGATCACATTAAAATTGCAACAAAACTTTGTATAAATTCAATTGTACACTAGTTTGTATTTAGTAGATTTCTTTTAGTTTTATAGTCATATTCCAAATATCCACAACATTGCAGGAGGTTTGCAAAAATTGCTCAGACAAGTCGATGTGACATTATTTTCTTCGTCTTTGACTTGGTTGGATTTGCTCACACTCACAGTCACAGCTCAGACACAGTCACGCATCCCCATTACATGTGGGTACCTATACAGGTACCCACATCCCCACCTACATCAAAACGTAAGGTAGGGTTTCTCCCCGTTCATTCATTCCACTTATGACATGACATTTGTAATCTATAAGGTGAAATTAAATCATTGAAAGATGTGTTTTTGATACTTACCCACTTTTCTTGCTATGAATCAGCCAATATTTCACGTTCATTTGCCATGCAGTCGCGTCGAGCGCTGATCATCGCACACGCTTGCGACGGAAGTACCGTGAAAAGTGTGTTGCTGAAATGACCTTTCGTTAGGTAGTCTTCGTCCAGCCATGAATTGATACGTTGTAAATTACTTACGCACATTATTGTATGCCTGTCAAATCGGAAATAAAGTGTGTGCCACCGAGTGCGCTTGAGATGAAACTACCGTATTTTGCTTGCGAATTGTTGTTTTTCAAACTTTTAAAGAATATGGATTTAAAAATTGTAACGACTGATTTTTGAATAGAATTAAATAAAATACGATGGAATATATTTATTTTTTATGAAAAAACGTACACACATTAAATTAAATTATACATTTTTACTTTGCAGTTTTAACAGTTGATGATGAGCCTTGCTTCCGACCAAAACAAGTTCGTATGATTGATGACGTCGTAATACAATTTGCGCTAGCTACACGGTGAACGCCATTATTACGTGTGCGGTGATGCTGGATTGACGTGCAGTTCAGGACCAACGAATAAAATTGTAGCCCATTTCAATTTAGCTAGGGGCAACGTGACGCCTCCAAATGGAGGATTTTAAACCTGTCATCTAGCACGATCTGCAAAGTTTGGTGAGAAAATAAAAAAACACACAGTGATTAATTTAACGTCATATACAGTCCTACAAAAAAAAACGGGGGTTAGTGAAGTCACTACTGCTATACGGCAGTGTGACTTTTGGGCAAAGCTCCCTATAACCTGAGAGCCAGATCAAGTTGCAAACCAAGTGAGATTACCAGCAAAAAACCCAGCAGAATAACCAGCAAAATGTCTGACACGCCCAACCTAGCATCGCAGCCGGTCATAAACCCCGGGAACGGGGATCACGTGACCCTGCTGCCCGCCGATCAACAAAGCCCGATACAACACGCCACCATTCTTACCGAAATGCGGACTATGTTCAATGATCTATCTGTGCAAATGAACTCTAAATTCGACGTTGTAATTGCTGATATCAACGCGATCAAACGTGAGTTGAACATTACCAAAAATGCAGTGATTGATTTGGAGAGGAGTGTGGAATTTAATGATAATAAACTAAAAGGACTGGAGAAAGAAGTTATTCCAAAATTGCACGATCAGTTCACCAAGAAAAATGATGAATTAGAGGACAAACTGATCCTCCTTGAACTTCACCAACGAAAGCAAAACCTGCTTATATATGGTGTTTCCGAGAGAAAAAACGAGAATGTTTATGAAACCGCAAAGGACGTCATGGCCCACTTCCTCAGCCGCGAGTTTGCTAACAACGTATCCATCGTCAACACACACCGCCTCCCAGCCCCCCAGGCCGGAAATCAACCAGATGGAGCTCGTCCTCGAGCGATCATCGTTCGATTCGCCAACATGGCTGATCGTGACAACCTGCTCCGAGCCTTCGAGCAGCCTCGCCGCAACCCTACTGCATCTTCCGCAACCACCGGTCAACAGACGACCCGCACCAGCGATGCCGATCGAGCAGAGCCCCCGCAACCTGCTCAACTGTCTAGACAACAAGGTGAGCCACAACTTACGTACAGCAGTGTTGCAGCAACAGCACCTGTCCAGAGCTTCACACGCGTAACCATACGGAGTGATCTTCCAGTCAGCATGAAGCGCGAACGAGGCCGACTGGCTGAGCTGGCATACAAGCTTCGACAAAAACAGTTTGCCACCAGAATTCGCATTAGTGGCACCAAGGTGTACCTTCAGACGAGAAAACATCTGCAGAATGGTGCACCCCCGACAAGCTGGACCAATTGGAAAGAGTAACTATTCATACCTTGACATTTCATGTCATTACCTTCTTTTCTCACTAAAATGACAATACTCTAAAAAGAACAATAGAACAATATTTCTCCTGTACCTTTATTTTCTTCATGAGAGATTCTTTTTTCTGTACGTTTTATAAGTCGTTGATAATTTGAGACAAAATTCAATTTTAAATTACAGCAAAGCTTATTTGAGGATAAACATCACAAATATGATTACAATGTTATACTTAATATGCCTCACGTTATTTTGTTTTTATCAAACATTTGATATGCTGTTTATGTCTAAAAATATTTTTTGTTTCTTCTTTGCATTTTGTGTTCTATTGTAGAATAAATGCAAAGTTTCACCGAAAGGTGAACATTATAAGTAACTTGGTAAAAAAAATAAAATAAAAAAATAAAATTATACAATTTGCTATAGCTTTTGTTCCTTAACTGTAGGAAAACAGCAGTTTTCACCATTAGGTGAACATTATAAGAAACTATGTAAACAAAACAAATGCTAACTATTGCTTTTCATATGTCATTTTATTATTTTAGAAAAAAGGACCTATGGCAACCTGACTGATGTTTATGTTCCACTTATTATATTCATTTTCATATCCTGTCTATCTCTCCTTTTGCGCTTTTATTCTTGTTCTGCTTGGTTTATTTTGTATTGCTTCTTTTGCTACCGACTATACCCTTTATAAACTTGTTCTTGAATTTCGTGTTTCTTTTATATTTGTGTTTTTATAGTGCATGCTCTTTTTTTTTTTTTTTTTTTTTTCTTTTTTCTTTTCTTTTTTGGTGAATTCGCTCATACTCTTTTTGCATTGATCTCTATAATTGTCTGCACGATTATCGATGCTCTGTTTTACTGTTACAACTTCCTGATTCAATATAATGTAGGCTTCTATTATTAATCTTGTATTATGTGATGACTTTATATGGCAAACCTATTACTGCCTCACATTTTAACTTATTTGTTGTTAAATTGTCTGCAATCACCATTTTCACCTTCGACAATTTACAATTTGTTCAGCACATTATGCATGATTGCTTTTATGCCACAAATTTACCTTATTTACCTCAACTGTGTTATATTCACATACATGTATGCAAACATCTAAATGCTTGATTTATGCTTCCTTTTCGTCTGTTTGATTTTCTTTCTACCATCAACCAACTTCTCTTTTATACACGTGTTTATATTATATGCGTATATGTTTGTTTACTTTTTCTGGTTGAATTCACACGTGCTACATTTGTTTAAGCGCTCTATTTGTAACCGTTCAGTATTTTCCATGTTATGCAGCTAAATAACCCTTTTGTATAGGCCCCTTAATCCTGATCCGCTTTTACCTTTGTGTTATCCTCTTTTACCTTTGTGTTATCCTCTTTTGTACAAGTAGACCACGGTACGACTGGGAATCATTGACTCAATTCTACAAATTCTCTGTTCGCTGACATTGTGTATAGGATTTTCTTTATATTATTCATGTTTAAATACTACCCAATGATTCAATCCCGGGCCGTTCACCGCGTCCTACTTATTTATCGTGTACGTTCTATTTAAATTGGTATTTCTCAAGTTACAGCTAAATAACTATTTTATACAGATCCGTATTCCCCCTTATCTGTTTCCTCCATTAATTGTACAGATTGTCCTCCACATGTACAGGTAGACATGGTGCGACCCGGGTGCACTGACCCAATTCGATAGTTATTCGACAGTTTTTCGTTAACATTTATTTATAGGGTTTTCAAATTGCCTTATTCAAGTTCAATATGATTCAGTCCTGGGTTGTCACCGCGTTCTATCTATATATCATGTACTTCTATAATTATATATTTTTATCTTTGCTATTCGCCATGTTTCTTATAGTATAGCTCTGTCGCTCATGTCTTCTTAATTCTTTTTAATTCTTATTTTCACTTGTTATTCACTTTTCTTGTTTCAGCCTTACTATATCCCACTATTTCTTACCAGAGATTTATTTGTTTATAATTGTTATATGCAGGGATCTCGTTTGACTCATCCAGTAATGTTGCGTTCTCGTAGTCCGACTGCCCAACTGACTTTGTCTGTGTTGCCTACGGAGACCTCTCCCGTGTTCTTTTCGTGTAATTGTTCATGTGTATTCCTTCAATTCTGTCCACATGTAGGTATTTCCATCACCTTGTTTTTACTGTTGTACTCTACTGACCATTATATGCATTCTTCACTGTCTTCTCCGATTTGGACCGGATCTTTTTGTCATACAAAAGCGCAAAAATGTACACTCTATTATTATTTAGAAACGTTTTTACTTACGTTCATCCTGTTTGGGATATGGTTTTTGTTATTAAATGGCTAACTTAAATAACCACGTTCCATTCAATTCATTAAATAACGATGACCTTTTTGATTTATTAAGACCTGCTTTAGGAAATATTGATATTAATAATGATCCAGTGGGACAATTTGATGCTTCTGTGGGTGATACTTTTAATGCTTTATCAGAGGAATTAAACCTCGATTTTCATTTTGATGACCCAGCAGCAGAAGCTCTCACTAGTTATATAACAAACAAACAGTTCCATGATGTGGTCAAAGATTATAGTAATGATATTTTTTCGCTATTACATTTGAATATTAGAAGCTTAAATAAACATTTTGATGATTTGCAATTATTGTTAGATGTCCCCTCTCAAACACCCCTCTCTATAATTGGTTTGACTGAAACTTGGTTAACTCAAGATGTAGATTCATCACATGCCCTTAATGATTATGAGTTTGTTTATAAAAATAGACAAGATCGATTAGGAGGTGGTGTAGCTATGTATGTATTAAAACGGTATAATTATGTAGTTCATGAAAATATTTCATTAATTAACGATTTAATAGAGTCCCTATTCATTGAAATTATAATACCGGGTCATAAAAATATATTAGTTGGTGTTATTTATCGACCTCCAAATTCTAGTTTAAAAGATTTTTTAATTTATGTAACTGACTTAATTAAGAACCCCCTTTTTGAGAATAAAGATTGCTTTTTAATGGGAGATTATAATATAAATTTATTGAAACATGCTGATAATAATGTGTCACATGAATTTCTGGAAATATTCTTGTCGGCCTCTTTTCTCCCTCTTGTTTCTAAACCCACTCGTGTTGCAGATTCTTCTGCCACCCTTATTGATAATATTTTTAGTAATGTTATACCTCACCCGAATTCTTATATTGTTCTTTCTGATATTACTGACCATTATCCCATTTTAACCCAATATAATGTAGCTCCAGTGGTAAAAATTGGTGGCCCTCCCCGTTTAATTCGTAAAGTAACGCATGATAATGTAGCACGTCTTGGCGCTAGTCTGGATAATACTGATTGGTCTGCTGTGTACGATAATGATGATGTAAATTCATCTTACGATATATTTTTAAATATTTTTAATTGTCAATTAGATATTGATATCCCACAACAAAGAGATAAATCTTGTAATTATAAAACGTCTCCAAGACTCCCATGGATCTCTAAATCTTTATTACGATCGATAAATAGAAAAAATAACTTGTATTATAAATATAAACTAAAAGGTACTGATAAACTTAAATTAAAATATACTTCTTATAAAAATATACTTATTAAACTCATACGTTTGGAAAAAAGAAGGTATTTTGTTAATCGATTAGAATTATCTAAAAATGACATGCAAAAAACTTGGAAGATTATTAAACAAGCAATGAATTTAAATAAAAATAAATCAAATATAACTAGAATTCGACAGGATAATGTGATTGTTGATGATCCTGGTAATATAAGTAATATTTTTAATATATACTTTTCTTCAATTGGAGAAAATCTTGCTCAAAATATTCCTGCTTCAGATAAACATTTTGTTGATTTTTTAAGTACTCCCAATCCTGATTCGATTTTTTTTGTACCTATTCATAAAAATGAGATTTTGGATATAGTCTCTAATTTAGATAATAAGAAAAGTTCAGGCTACGATGGTGTAAATAACTTTTTATTAAAAGGTATTATTGTTTCTATAGTTGATCCTCTCGTTCATATTTTTAATTTATCTTTATTAAATGGTCAAGTCCCGGATATAATGAAAATTGCTAAGGTCGTCCCCCTCTTTAAGAAAGGAGACAAACTAGATGTTAGTAATTATCGTCCAATTTCTTTGTTGTCCACACTTTCTAAAGTTTTAGAAAAAATTATATATACTCGTACTATTTCTTTTTTTTAAGAATAATGAAATTTTTTCTAACTTTCAATTTGGATTCAGGGAAAAACATAGCACAATTCATGCTTTATTGTCTTTTGTAGATAAGGTGGCACATGCTATTGATAAATCATTACACACAGTAGGAATTTTCCTTGACTTCTCCAAGGCCTTCGACACGATTAACCACAATATTTTACTCTATAAACTTTCTCATTATGGTATACGTGGGAAGGCCTTGGAGTGGTTCCGGAGCTATCTTTCTAATAGAAAGCAGTATGTTTCTTTAAATGATGTTAATTCCGAATTTCGTTATGTCACTTGCGGCGTTCCCCAAGGAAGCTTATTGGGTCCACTTTTATTTATTATTTATATAAATGATTTTTGTAAATCATCCGATATATTGTCATTCATACTATTTGCTGATGACACTAATTTATTTTTTTCTCACAGAAATCCACATATTCTAGTAGAAACGATTAATATTGAGTTATTTAAGATTTCCCAGTGGATAAGAGCTAATAAATTATCTTTAAATTTTCAGAAAACTAAATTTATGCTTTTTAGTAAATCAATAGATTCTTTGCCCTCAAATATTGTTTTTGATAATAATGTATTGGAAAATGTGCCTTCTATTAAATTTTTGGGAGTAATTGTTGATAATAAACTTTCATGGAAATGTCACATTGATAGCATTTGTAAAACTATTTCGCGTAATATTGGAGTTATAAAACGGTTAAAAACTTGTCTCCCAATGAATTCTTTGTTTATGTTATACTCATCTTTAATATTGCCGTACTTAAACTATGGCCTTCTTGCTTGGGGGAACACGCATCAATCGTTTTTAGATAGGCTATTATTGTTACAAAAAAGGATTATTCGTATTATTTGTGATTCCACTGCACGGTCCCATACAGACCCTTTATTTTTTAATAATAAATTATTAAAAATTAATGACTTGTACTTATACCAATTAGGTCAATTTATGTACAAATATGATAATAATTCATTACCTTCAGCTTTTGATTTTATGTTTTTTAAAAATCAATTGGTTCATAATTACCCAACTAGACAGTCAAATGAATTTCATTTACCCCTTTTAAGAACTTTATTAGCTCAGAATACGTTTATTTATGATGGTCCTAAATTTTGGAACACTCTTGATATAGGTATGAAAAATGTACCTTCACTTAATTCTTTCAAAAGAAAACTTAAATTATATTTATTACAACGTTATGGTACTAGTTAACTTAATTGTTTGGTAATGAAAAAGGGTCATCGTAAAAAAACCTTTCATTATTATTATTATTGCTTATTCTGGAAATTGCGCCGCTATTTTAATGAAATAATATTTCTTATTCTCTTAATTTGTATGAAATTTTTGTTTTTATTTTATTTTATAAATTTTCTTTCAGTCTTGCAGGTCCATACCTTCTCATTCCATACCTTCTCAATCCATTCATATTTTCTATATTTTCATTATCTTTTGTACAGCATCTTCTTGTTCATGTATGCTTCCACACTGCGTCTTATTTGTTCATACATTCATGTTCTCTTCAGTAGTCTCCGTAGGCACAACATTATTTTGAATTCTTATCAAACAGTTTTGTAATAATTACATTTTTTTGTAATACTACACTGTATAATATTTGCTATCTTGTTTGTTTTTTGTTTTTTTTTTTTTTCTATTCACAATTTTTCCGTATTTGATTTTTCGTATTTTTTTCCGTATTTGATACTTTCATTACTTTGTAAAACATTAATTTTTGAGGGATTCCACATTCTACAAGCCATGCTTTTTAGTGGATCCCTCCATTTTCACTTGAAATTTAAACATACAGCAACATTCGTTTACTTTCTGTTTCCGCTTTTATAATATGATTATTTCTAAATGTCAAAATTGAATTGTACCTTATTTAAAAATCTAAACATTTCGTAGTATCTTAATTCATTATATTTTAATCAATTATTATATCAACATACATTTTGATTGCCAATGTTTATAATTTATTGTTTATACTTTCACAAATGTTGTTGTGAATTATTCATTGTAAATATATGTACCTTCTTGTTGAAAATGAAATAAAATTGAACATTGAACATTGAACATACTTGGGCATACTTGGCCATACAGTTTCCCATTCGCTAGTGTACATCGCGACGCAGGCGTGCAGTCACGTCTGCACTGCTCAGCTCACCGTTCGAACTAGCGCTTACACAAAACGCAACACATGGGACTAAACAAAGTCCTCTCAACAAGTCTGACGAATCATTTAAAACACGGAGAAAGTGTATACGTTAAATATTGTACGCTAAAAACTTGTAAATAACGTGTATAAATTGTGTTATTGGACGGTGCATTACTAAAACTCGTTACAAATACTAACAACTACCAGATATGCGTACCTTTTCTTACCCAAATTTGGATTTCCTGTTCAGCGGCCGTCAGATCGCAGGATCATGGATCAGGATAAAACAACAACATCAACAAAAATCACAGAGCTCTAAAAAAAATGTAAAGGGCAAAATTATGAATTCCGACTTTCTTTTCATCCTGACGAAATTGCATTTATTTTGGTGATTTTGGGGATGTAGCGACGGAAGGGGGGGGGGGGCACGTGCCCCAGCGTGCCCCCTCCCCCTCCCCCCAAACAAAAACAAACAAACATTCGTTGCCACCCTCCCCACCCCCGGGGCCTCCACAACAAACTCATGCTTGTAGAAAATTAAACAGAATAGACAAAAGGAATGTGCACAATCATGTAGTTTCATTTTCAGTCCAGTCGGGTGCACGACTAGATAATTGTTGGCCACTAGTGTTGTGTGGGGGGGGGGGGGGGGGGAGAGGGGGGGGGGGGGCTGGCTAATTGCCAGGTGCCCCCCGGCCCCCCCACACACTGGAAATATCCAGTGACTAGCTACACCATTGAATGTAGTTTGCATAAATAGGAGCTTCTCCCCCCCCCCCCCCCCCCCCTCCCCGCCCCCCTCGCACTAATCAACCCGGGTTCGAATCTTGGTCGTGTCTGTCTATCGAATAGTGACTAAAAAAAGGGCGGACCCAGGCGTATAAACATAATTGATTGAAAAAAATTTATCTGCAAAAAAAATAACCAACTAACCATGATAGGCAGCGAGCCCACCAAATTGAAAAATGTTCAAAATGATAAAATCATCAATTCAATTCAGTTCAGTTCAATGTCTGTATGTCATTAGTTGAATTTAAATGTATACGAAACTTCTCACCTGGGCGCCGATCTGTAATTGATACTTATTCATCAAGGGGGGGGGGGGATTCACCCCCCCCCCCCCCCCCCCCGATGAATAAGTACTGCGTAAGGATCGGCGCCCATGCACTGAACAGAGTCAAAATAAAAATGAAAGTGTATCAAAATCCTTATCATAACTGCATGCTTGATTGATTTAGTGAATTCTGTGAGTAAAGCCCGGCGCAGACAGAGCCGACTCCACCCTGATCCGACTGGTTTTCAGCCTGATTAACTCCGAATGTGCAGCTGCCCCAGGACTCCGGTTTTTCCAGTCAAGTACCAGTCGGAGGTCATTCGAGGCCGATTTAACATGTTGGATTGGCTCCGACTGAGCGAAACTGACTCTAGCCTGACTGAAAACCAATCGGATCGGGTCGAGTCGGCTCTGTCTGCGCCGGGCTTACGTTGTTCATACCACTGATGATTCCCTAAAAAGCCTGTTACAGTAGCCGGGCTGCAGAAATCAGCAAATAAAATACAAAAATAATCAATGCTAGTCTTACCCTTCCTGATTTGCATTATCAAGTTATCAATGGAGTAATAGTGTTTTGGAGTGGGGACGTAAATTAATCAAAGGGAAGCTAGGGGTCACCCTGTATATTTCTTTGTTTTGTAAACTATTTCCCGTTATGTTTTTATGTTTTAATTTCATAATTGGGGGGGGGGGGGATGTGCCCCCATGCCCCATGGATCCTATGCAACTGGTCACTGTACCTATCGGATGTATATTGTATATAATATGTCTTATCTTTTGCTGTATTTTTTTCTTCTTCTGATATTTGTTTGTGATTCAGTGTTCGGATTGTGATGCATGTTATTTTTTTATATTTTGTATAAATAATTATGACAAAATGGAATAGAGTTAATTACAATGAAATGTACCCCCCCCCCGCCCCCCCCCCCCCCCCCCCCTGCGTCGGGTAACCCGGCCATGCAAACCCGTCCCCAGGGTTTGCTCACTTGTAGTAGGCTAGCCACTCATTTTAAAAGTTCATGGTCTTATGTCAATTTATCATAATTGCATGCCTAATAGGCTTAGGCACGGCATGCATAGTCCAAGGATATACTCCTACTTCCATGGATAGTCCATGGTCACGGCTATGAAAAGATAATTTCCCCAAAATAATGATGCATCGAATCAGGGACTCTCATATCCATACCGATAAATTAGTCCTTCTCTTCGTGTGTTGTTGTTTCACTCACCACTTCCAATCGTGATGTAGGAGGGGGGGGGGGGGGGGGGGGGATAGTAGGACGTCATAATATTAAAGGACCCCACCAGAACGAGATGGATTTTTCTGTCTACCAGATATCCCTGCTCGAATCATCCGTGGCAATTATTTATACTGATTGCCGAATTATCTTTATTTGGTGTATGATCAGTTTACTATTCAGAAAGGAATAAACTAATATCACAGCATGCACAAGTTTACAAGATGAACCAATTATGACATTATCACACGGATGAACTTTATAAATTGCCCCCCCCCCCCCCCCCCCCTCCTCTATCTCTGGCGGCGGCGCCACCGAATCGAGGTCAATGTACTTTTCGTGCTGATATCAAAGATCCTATGTAGGATCTTTGCTGATATCGGATTTTTCGCAACAAAAGTAACAACAAGAACAACAATTTCACGTGTGGTGGAGAGTTGACGGAACCAAAAGTGAGATTGGGGCTCGATTTCTACCCTCAAAATGGAGCCAAAAGAGGAGGACTTCGGAGATGATGATGATAAGATGGAAATTGACAAGGAGTTGCTGACGGCTCCCGTGAAAACAGTTCAGGTGAGTACAAATTTGAGCGGGATAATTGCAATATTTCTGGGCAGAGTGCCCGACCCAGTCCCATGTGTGCTATTTTGTGTGGTGTTTTAAATTTTCGTTTTGACTCTTTTTTCTTTTCAAAAGTATTAAGTTTCTCATTCATCAAAAGACAAAACAATCCAAGGAAATAACTTTGAACATAACCATAAAATATCATTAAGTTTTAATAATAATATTATAAAGAACATTTGTTAACTTATAATGAGATTGAGAAAGAGAAGAAAAAATGAAATTAGAAAACATGGAAAAATAGAAAATTAGAATTGAAATTAATTCGATGATGACGATCTCTCGAGTATAGGAATATCTCACATCTACTAAAGTAAATGGTCTAATCAGTTGGATCATTTACACGCAATTACGCTAATACACTGGAGATAAACATACTGCTCATTCGTACACTGCACTTACCGTTCAGTTGAACGCTGTGTTTTACTTTTGTTTTGGGACGCATCGGTAAGGAAAACGGACAGGAAATAATCATTTTTTTCTACATTTTGCGATCTTCAAAACAACAGAGTCGGTAATTATTATCAATAATAATTATGGATCACATAAACAAAAGATTTTTTGCATTTTTTCGTAAATGGAGGGAGGAATCGGCAAACAAAAAATGTTTTTTTTGTTGGATAGTCCAGCAGTCGGAAGAGGTTGATCTCAACACAACGCTAGTATTAGTATTATAGCTATGTGTGTGGATAATCTGCTAATATTCAAATGATGTGATTGATTTGCATTGTGCATATAACTAAGGAGATATATGCATCTGGGTATAATTTTGAATGTTAGTGTTATTATTTGTTTTAATTTTTTTTTATTTCTAACAAATAACTTTCCATCTTTATTCTGTTAAAAAGGGTGTTAACAGGTAGGCCTACAATTTTATCGAGCTTTTCTCAAATACATAACTCTGCATTTATAACATTTGTAATGTTAAGATAATGTTTTAATTTTGTTGACTGTTTACAGGATAAATGGAAACTCCTTCCTGCTTTCCTGAAAGTCAGAGGGCTTGTTCGTCAGCACATTGATTCCTTCAACTACTTCATCAATGTAGAGGTATAAAAATAATGATGATGATGATGATGATGATGATGATGATGATGATGATGAGGATGATGATGATGATGATGATGATGATGATGATGATGATGATGATATTGATGATGAAGAAAATGATGATGATGATGATGATGATATTGATGATGAAGATGATAATGATGGTGATGATGATGATGATGATGATGATGATATTGATGATGAAGATGATGATGATATTGATGATGAAAAAAAATGATGATAATTATGATGATGATGATGATGATGATGATGATGATGAGGATGATGAGGATGATGATGATGATGATGATGATGATGATGATGATGATGATATTGATGATGAAGAAAATGATGATGATGATGATGATGATATTGATGATGAAGATAATGATGGTGATGATGATGATGATGATGATGATATTGATGATGAAGATGATGATGATGATGATATTGATGATGAAAAAAAATGATGATAATTATGATGATGATGATGATGATGATGCTGATATTGATGATGATGTCTTGATGATGATGATGAGGATGAATGATGTCTGATGATGATGATGATGCCTGATGATGATTTGTTTTTATTTGAACTTTTGATATTTCTCGTTTGCAATTCTGAGCAACAAAAATAATCACTGACTCAAAATATTTCTCACTACCTCATTGTCTGTAGATCAAGAAGATTATGAAAGCTAATGAGAAGATCACCAGCGATGCTGACCAAACATTCTACATGAAGTAAGTTTTCAGAAAAAAATAAATAAAACAACCGTTATGTCGCGGATATAGTTTCTCTGTAATTAGCTGAAATAGTCAAATTTGGTTAAAAGTATGAGATTCAGGATTTTTGTATTTCCTGAATGAATCTTAATCTACCTTCTATGAAATTTTGATCTTCAGAAATCATGTTTTTAAAGTATGTTTTTTCATTGAATGAAAATCATCAGATTACAGTGCTTGAATGGACGCCGATCTTTGAAGTGGCCTGTTTCTCCCTTGTTTTAAAACTGCTTCATCCATTTTTCAAATCTTTGGCGCTCATTTTCAGAGGGTTTGCCTTGTCTGAATATGAAAAATTATTACCATTTTAAAGGTAATGAATTCTACTTTGATGTCACATGAAAATCAGCATAATCATTTTCCCAGACTTATTGGTCGTTTTGTGGTGTAAGGTCACATTGATGGAATGTGTTTTAGGCTTAAAAGTTTTTCTGTTGATTTTATTGGTCAAAGCTCCATTGTATTATTGGGGAGGGGGACAATGATGAGATTCAAGGTACAGGCAAGTTTGGTAGGAGGGGGACATCAGGTACCAAATATTTGATGATTTTTGTTCTCTCTCTTGTAGCCTTCCTATTGGGCCTTGCTCTACATCTAATACTAGTAATTGAAAGAAAAGTTTTATTCAGCACATGATTTTGCAAGCTCTGTAAAGCTGAATTTTCCAAATGTTTGCAATTTAAGGAAAAAACAAAGTGCATTTAAAATGAGTAATATACAATTACAAATGAAATTCCCATACCAAATGTGCATCTTTCATTTGCTTTTTAATTCCAGGTACCTGAACATCTATGTCGGCAGCCCAGATGTTGAGGAGAGTTTCAACATCACCAAACCAACGGCACCCCACGAATGTCGTCTCCGCGATATGACCTATTCTGCCCCCATCACCGTGGATATCGAGTATACTCGTGGAAATCAGCGAGTGATCAGGAATAACTTGCCGATTGGACGGTATGTATTCCTTTAATAATAAGATTAGAATGTACTAAATTGTTAGATTTAAAGGTACACTATTGGTACTTCCCAAAATGTCCCTTGAAAATAAATTGGCTGGTTTTATTTCCATTTGAAAGTTCATTGAATAAAACATGTGAAATAAGAATCATTCCCTTTCTCATAGTTGTAAAATTGGATTTCAAAATATTTTATTTATATCGTCTGGCCAGGCGATATCTTGACTTAAAAAAACAAAACATAATGATAAAATGCTTTAATATACACTTCTTTCAAAAATTCAGTTTGACCAAAACTCAACTATCCCTTTAATATCACAAAACCAGCGAAGAAATTAATATATTTATTTCGGGGGCTCCTTTTCGGGGGCTACTTTTCCAACTTTCGGGGGGTACTTTTATCATCTCGGGGGTTACAAATTTCCGGGCTCTTTTTTGAATTTCAGGGGCTACTATTAAGCTCTAATGCTGTAAGTGATCATCTTATAAGCACTTGATCACGATCCAAGTAGAAAATCCCCAAAATCTTTTGGGCATTTCGGGGGCGAATTCGCCCGCCGCCCCCGTGTATTTTTTTCGCTGAAACCAACATGGCCTCATGAGAGTCGACTGCGTGAAGTAATTTATTCTGCCCCCATCACTCTAGATATTTATAAGGCAGGGCTTGACACTTACACTTGCCCACTTACAAATTGTTGTCTGGCCAGTAAAATAATAGTCTAGTTTCATTGCACGATTAGGCAACTAGTAAGAATAAAAGGAAGACTTTCAGAAAAGAGGTCTACGAACAATGTTCAATGTGAGGCGTTGCAACTAATTTAATTTATAAGCCCTAATATTGTAAGGGATGACTATGACTAGTTCCAATTTGTTTTGCATTGTTTTTTCTTCAGGAAAGTCAAATTTGAAAATGAATGTTTTAATTTCCCGAATGGGCAAGTAGAGAAATTGTCAGTGTGAAGGCTTGCATAAGGGAAACATGGGGAAGCCAGGGGTTTGTGTCAGATTTCAAACTAGCATTATAATAATAAGCTCCCCAGGGAGTGGAGATGGTGCACACAATGTGTGCTGGTTCGCATCGTATCCTATGACCGGGGAAATAATAAATTGTAAAGCGCTTAGAGATGATTATCAATCGTGATAAGCGCTATATAAAAATTGGATATTATTATTATAAGCTGTTAGAGGCTGTTCTGCATTAGGCGCTATACAAATCGATCTATTATTATTATTATAATTAGCATTGAAAAGGATTACGGTGAAGGGCTGCCATCATAAGAGCTTGTGGCTTAGTTAGTGGTCAGAGTACCGGTCTTGTAATCCGCTGGTCTTTGGTTCCATTCCTATGGCAGCCCATGTTTCTTTATTTTTTATAAAACTCATATTTCTGTTGAGTTTTCCAATGTTTGTTTAATCTCCTTAATTCAGCCTACTGGCTGCCATTAAGACATGAGGATTAATTACTCTTTTAATTTCCATTTCACTTTAGCATGCTGATCATGTTGCAAAGTTCCAACTGCGTGCTGACGGGAAAGTCGCCGGCCTAACTCGCAAAGCTCAACGAATGTCCACTAGATCCGGGCGGATACTTCATTGTCACTGTGTTGGTGTAACAACTAAATCTCATTTATTTAGCCTACTAGCTCATTGAGACATTGGTGATAACAATTTGAATGTCAATTTTCCTGCAGAATGCCAATCATGTTGCGGAGTTCCAACTGCGTCCTGACGGGCAAGTCGCCAGCCGAACTTGCAAAGCTCAACGAATGTCCACTAGATCCGGGCGGATACTTCATCACCCGCGGCACGGAGAAAGTCATCCTTATTCAGGAACAGCTGTCTAAGAACAGGATGATTGTTGAGGTCGATCGCAAGGGGGTTGTTTCGTGCAATGTGACCAGGTACGAACCTATTGATATTGTGTGTCGAAAAGATGCCCTGTTTGCACAAAATTAATATATTCCAAATCAAAGAGACACCCTTATTCCAGAACAGCTTTCAAAGAATAGGATGATTGTTGAGGTCGATCGCAAGGGGGTTGTTTCGTGCAATGTGACCAGGTATGAACCTATTGATATTGTGTATAAAAAGAGGCCCCATTTGCACAAAAGAGGTATTGTGTTGGAAACGGACATAAGTCATTCTAATACGGGAACAGCTCTCAAAGATCTAAAAGATCACAAGGGGATTGTTTCGTGTGATGTGACCAGGTATGAACCAATTGATATTGCGTGTCGAAAACGGGCCCAGTTTGCACAAAATTGATATATTCTGAATCAAAGAGAAATTTAACCTTATTCACAAGCAGGATGCTTGTTGAGGTAGACAGCAAGGGAATTATAAGCTTACAAATTTGAAAGTAGTAGTTATATTATGTAGTTTGTTATAGGGAATCACTCCTCTCTTCAGCCATTGGCTTTTTTCTATGATTTCCTGAGACATTTTACCTTGTAAATATTGTACCTTTTATGAGAAATAAATAACTGAATGAATGAATCTTCCTACTTCTTTTCAGTTCCACCCATGAGAGGAAAAGTAGGACAGTTGTTCTGGTGAAGAAGGGCAAGCACTACCTGAAGCACAACACATTTACAGAGGTAAGCAGGGCTAGACTTGTGATTGTACTTATCTTTGTCTTGTTAAGTGTGACTAGGTACCACTTTTTCCTATTCACTTTGTGTGTGAAATAGAGGACCTATTTCCACAAACTATTCCCAACCTCAAGTGTAAGTTTCTTATGTCTAAAAACACTACTTGAAACGCAACACATTTATGGAGGTAAGCAGGTCTAGACTTGTGATTGTACTTGTCTTTTTCTTTTCCCATTCACTTTGTGTGTGGAATAGAGGACCCACTTCCACAAAATAATTCCCAACCTCAAGTGGTTTTGAGAGCATAATAAGTAGTAGCGTGGTGTTGTGTAACTAGGTACCACAATTGCCCATTCACTTTAAGTGTGAAATGGAGGACCCATTTCCACAAAACAATCCCCAAGATTAATTTGAAATGTTCCTACAAACGTGAATGCTAATTAATGCTAACTAACCAATTGTGTTGCCTTTGACTATATTTATTATCTATTGTTATTTCACTGGAACTATCTCACATTTATAGCTATTCCCTAGTTTTTAAAGCATATATTCACAACTGCTGCAATTGAACAACTTTTATTGTTTTATTTTTAAAATTCAAACGTATAGAGAAACTGGGTAATATAAATGAAAAAGAGCAAAGAAAATGGGATTCCTCTAGGATTCAAACCTGAGACCTCCGGATTGCCTGACCTATAGAAAATCCTAGTGCAGTGTTTGTCCCTGAAACCCCTTAGTTTTCATTGCGGTGTGGTCAGAAGCTATCATATACCTGACATAAACCCGAAGGATAGAAATCAACTTGGATATATATGCGAAGGATCACCGAAGTGATGCAGCAGCTTTTTTGTATAATTAATTCAAACATATAGAGAAACTGACCAAAAATATATAATATGAATGAAAAAGAGCAAAGAAAATTGGATTCCTCCGGGATTCAAACCCGAGACCTCTGGATTGCTAGACCAGCACTCTACCGCCTAAACTATAGAAAACCCTAGTTTTCGTTTTATTTGTTTTCATACAGGACATACCGATTGTAGTAGTGCTCAAAGCTATGGGGATGGAAAGCGACCAGGAGATCGTCCAGACGATTGGAACAGAGGAGTCCACGATGGTCAGATTTGCCACCGCTCTGGAAGAGTGTCATCGACTCCAGGTTTACACACAGCTACAGGTATGATACAAAAATAAATAAAAATGTTTTGTCAACTCTCTATGAAGAGTTTAGGCTAATGATTGTAGCTTTTCAGTTGTGACAGAAGACTTCAATGTTGAAAGTAGTTTATTGTGTACTCCTGCTCTTTATTCTGGAGTTCTCATAGTCTCTGCTAGATTTAAGAAATTGCGATATGCTTGATCTTTAAATTTTCCTGTAGATTAGATGGTATTGGTGACTCTAAGAAAATTGGAAAATGTTTTGGATCCATGTTATATTCATTTCGACATTACATAACACTGGACAAAGAGAAATTGTCTTTCTTCCGCAACGAAGTAGCGGGAGGCATTATGTTTTCGGGTTGTCTGTCCGTCCGTCCCGTTCTCGTGATCGCGTTATCTCAAGAACCGATTGACGGATTCTCACCAAACTTGGTTCATGTATGTATCGTGGGGTGCCAATGAACTGATTAGATTTTGGGGTCATGAGGTCAAAGGTCACGGGGCTCATTATATATGCAAAAATAGCTCGTGATCGCGATGTCTCAAGAACCGATTGACGGATTCTCACCAAACTTAGTCCATGTATGTATCTTGAAGTGACAAATTACTGGTTAGATTTTGGGGTCATGAGGTCAAAGGTCAAAGGTCGCATGGCACAATATATCTATGCTAAATTAGCTTGTAATTGCAAAATCTCAAGAACTGAATGTCAGATTTCAATCAAACTTGGTACCTGAATGTATCGCAGGAAGCCATTGCAGCCATCATATTTTGGGGTCACGAGGTTAAAGGTCAAGGCCACATGACTCATACCAAAATAGCTTGTAATTGCAATATCTCAAGAACCAGTTGACAAATAATCATCAAACTTGCTACCTATTTGTATCTTGAGGAGCTAATAAACTGATAAGATTTTGGGGTCATTAGGTCAAAGGTCAAGGTCACGGCTCATATATGCAAAAATAGCTCATAATTGTGATTTATATCAGATCTGGTAGACAGATTACTTTTAAAATTGAGTTGAAGAATTAATTCAGTGCATGTTAATTTGAGCTTGATATAAATCACGCAATGGCGGAGGCATAATTTTTGACTGCGCGCAGTCGAATATCCATCTAGTCTAATATGTAGGGTATTTCTCATATATATATTGTGTATGCAAGTAGTTAAACATCCTTGTCTATGGAAGAAGTTAAACATTATGAATAGCTTGCATGGGTCTTGTTTTGGATGTTTGTAAATTGAACTATATGAGGGGCATTCAATAAGTTCATAGCCCAACCTTGAAGGAGTCAAGGTGCAACATCGATTAATATATACAGGTGTTCTTTCATCCATATAATACTGATGTACAGCCAAGAGCTTTTCAGAATTTTTCCTGAGGGCCTCAAGGGCCTCCTTGAAGATGTCTCTTAAAGACCTCTCAAAAACCTACATATTGGCAGATTTTGTCTCATTATCCTCCTGAAAATCACAATCTTGGGATTGTTTCTTCATATGTCAGAAGAGATCTAACGATACCAGGTTTGGGGGATAAGGAGGAATCATCAACAAACCAATCCCGCCGTTATTAGCTTTTCAAATGTCACCTGGCTCTTGTGAGCAGGCACATTGTCCTCGAGCAGCATATGTCTCTCATCAACTTGCATTGCTTCATTTTCCAACATTTTGCAAGTGACTTTTAATGGACATTGCATCAATAAAAGCCTGTCTAGATCAGAAACAGAATACAACTGACCTGGCTTTGCACCACTGACTATGTGAAGGATGCAACATTGCATACACAACATTAGGTAACCCAACTTCCTGCTCCTTCATGGTTGGGCTATGAACTTATTGAATGCCCCTCGTACACTAGTATTCTTGTTTTTTTAAAATAAATGACAGGCTCTTCGTTACATGGGGAGCAAGCTTCGACAGAGGAGGATGTGGGGAGGGAGTTCCAAGAAGACGAAAGCGGATGAGGCTCGAGAACTTCTAGTATCCACCATCTTGGCTCATGTTCCTGTAAGTACTTGTGACAGGATGATGATGATGATGATGATGATGGTGATGATGATGACGATGATGATGATGATGATGATGATGATGGTGATGATGGTGATGATGGTGATGATGATGATGATGATGTTGGTTGTGGTGATGATGATGATGGTGATGATGATGATGATGTTGGTTGTGGTGATGATGATGATGATGGTGATGATGATGATGATGATGATGATGACGACGACGACAACGACGACGATGACGACGTCGACAACAACGATGATGATGATGATGGTGATGATGATGATGATGGTGGTGATGATGATGATGATGATGATGATGACGACGACGACGACGATGACGACGTCGACAACAACGATGATGATGATGATGGTGATGATGATGATGATGATGGTGGTTGTGGTGATGATGATGATGATGATGATGTTGGTTGTGGTGATGATGATGATGGTGATGATGATGATGATGTTGGTTGTGGCAGAGATGCCAACCGTTCCGTTTTTGCCGTATTTGTTACGTTTTTTCCCGCAAAATACGGCAGTACGTTTTCCCCTAATAAAATACGTTTCCTTGAAGAAAAAAAGAAAGAAAAAAAAAGATTTTTTTTTTTTTTTTTTTTTTTTTTTTTTTTTTTTTTTTTTTTTGGTTTTTTTGTTTGTTTGTAATGCTCCCTATAGAAACGATCGGAAAACGGCAACAAAATTTACGTTGAACCCTGATTAACTATTACTCCAGATACATATTTTAAATATAACACAAATAAACCGAACAAACTCATACAAACGCTGGTGTGATCGACCGAACCAACTTTTATATTAACGCGCGCGTAAAGGGTATTTTTGCTGCGCGAATTGGCTTCGCGAAAAAATATGTTTTTTTGCCTCTGAAGGTTGGCAGCTATGAAAATACTTTTTTGGGGTTCAAAATACTGTTTTTTACCTCTCAGAATACTTTTTTTGGTTTGTGAAGGTTGGCATCTCTGTTATGATGATGATGGTGATGATGATGATGATGATGATGATGATGATGATGATGATGATGATGATGATGATGATGATGATGACGACG